>QKMV01003060.1:0-12069 GCA_003287335.1 Lednia tumana
AAAGTTTGGCCGAGTCAAACCTTATGCTTATTTTACATAAGGAAGAAAACAAAAGCCCAAACAACAATGGCTGCCACACAACTGACAATGACAGAACCAATCTGATTGGCTTAACATAGCATTAAGTGTTGATTGTGGACACCTTACATAACAAAACATAAATTCTTACGTTAATGCTTATGGCTATGTTGGTTGTAGATGGGCTTTAATTACGGGTAGCATCGTTTTCGTTTGTTTCAACTGGACACAAAACTTTTGAAGAAAAGTTTGTAACGCTGCTAGCCCGCTATTTATAGCGGGGTCACTCTGCTAAATTGATTCTGTGAAACAAATGATCCACACGAGCTGAAAGACATAAGAGTTGATGCATGACTCTTGGCTTTGGGTTGTTGTTGTTTTGTCCATCTGCTGAACCGCATTGTGGCTCTTTTGTTGCAGCCACTTGTTCTTCGAGCGTGAAGGCGTTCCGCACTTGCGCATGCGCTTCTATGTGCAGGGTACGCGCAAGCGGGCAACGGTACATCTCGAGATGCAGGAGGTGGGTCCGCAAGCAGAGGCGCAAAAAACTCGACAGCAAGCGTCGGGTAGTGACTCGAGTGTTTTTCGTTGCAGGACGCAGCGGGAGACTTTGCTTACCGATACCTGTTCGTGCAGCTCGACGACTTCCCGCGCAACGTGATCGTGCTAGAGGATAATAGGCACCGTGATGCCACGCCGCTCTCCGATGCTGCAGATGGTCTGCACTGACAACTGACAGATGACAGTCCGGCCTATGTTAGACACGCCCTCCCCTGCGAGGTCATTTCTGCCTCCCGAAAATGAATTCGTTACAGTCTACTTTTTGTAAATATATTGGTGTTTTGAGTACACATGTGTCGAGCTTCTTTTCTTACCGGTAAATAGCAGTTTGCATGTCAATAGGCAACATTAAAAAAGGCTTAATCCAGAGTCAAGAAGGACTTTTTAAAATGTAACCCCATAAGAAAAGCATTACACACACGATTTTAATCGTCTCTGTGATGACTTTTTGAATGTGGTTATAATCTTTACCAAGGCATCATGTTTTTTTGGTGACATGTTCTGTTTGTTTGTATTTTCGGCCCAAAAAAAAAAGATCTTTAGCTCTGAGTGAGACAGGTCTCGACAAACATATCTAAAAACAGAGGGCGTTGCCCAAAAACACGATGCATATTAACAACAACAGCTCTCGAAGCTTCCGAGATTTTATCCTCGTCTACCTAATTTATGGGGTGAACGTTGTTTTTCTGCCACAGGTATAGAAGTGCGGTACCTAGACATGAAATTATGTCAAACTAGTACAAAATGTGAAAAAACGTGAAAATTGGTACACTGACGGTTTATCGCCAACATTATCATAATTCCATGAATATGTGTTATCAGTTATGACTTATGAGCATGCAATTTGCTCTATGGGAATATATTTTTGCCTTACAGGCGTTATGCCACCAGCACTAATTTGTGCTGTCGAGAGGTTAATGGCAAGGGGAGTGAAGCTGCTGCACTAACTTCAAACCCTCCAACCTCTCTCCCGAACAGAAATGGACCTTAGTATGAATGGTCACCCATCAAACCTTTGATCCAACACAATGCTGCTGAGCTTCAGTGATCTCACGAAAACCGGTGTATCCAAAATGCCAAACCTTTCAGTGATTGCTTTCCTTTTTTGGAAATTCCATCATGTGTAAAATTAATTGCGAGATAAAATAGTATAACATTTCAGTAAAGTCTGGATAGTTGAGTAAAAAATGCCATTTTTGAGCTGAAAATGTGGCATGATCGGGTGAGCAATCGCTGGAAACAATTGAAAGGTTAATTTCCAGTTCTGCTGGTCCAGTCTCCATGGGCATGGCTTTGTAGCCTGAACACGTTGGGTTGTTTACACTAGACTGTCGAGCATTGCTTCACTATCGTTCGCTTGCAGTTTTGTGGGCGCCGCCTTATACATGGTGCATTTGGTGTATTGGGACGTACGTAATCATTTTTGACGTGGCTTTGCAGGACTCTTTGTGTCACAGAAATGGCCACTGTAATCCACACAGCTGAAGCGTGAATCGAATGAAACTGAAATCATTCTAAATGTGTTAATGGGACGGCTATTAAATGACTTGATAACCAGTATGTGATAGTTTTTTACGTGACGCTATCTTTCAACTGGGCGGAACAGCGGCCATTTCTGTGTCACAAAGTGGTCTCGTGAAAACTATGAATACCACCTACCCTATTTTGCTCGCCAAGCTTGTCCACTCAAGAGACTTTTCATCTTGGTTTTCAGATGTCCAAGACGGAATGTTGAAAAGTTGATTTGGACGCTTTCAAAGATCATAGTAAATAGTGGGGACTGGAACCTGAATTTCGGTTCTAGGTCGGGTTCCGGTTCCCTACAAATACAGGTTTTAACGTTCCGTTACCGGTTCTGGTTTTAGCCCCTGATGACTAGATTTATATGGGAGGAAACAGATGACTTTGCACCCTGTGCATCCATAAACAGATATCTACAACCTATTTGTTGACAACCATGGCATCAGGAATTTCGGTTCGATTTTACCAAGGCTAACAACAAACACAAACTAACCGGCATGAAATTTCCGACCTTGCATCCAGATTAAATAACCATATTTTATTTATTCATAAGAAAGTACATTCATATTACGGAATACTTTATTCCGGCTGATACACACAATTTTCGTTGCCGTGTTGATTGTTACGATCACGTTCATCTCGGTGGGCTCAGAAAGCGATTTTCATATTTGTGACGCTCGCTGAAATGTAGCCTGCAAGCAATAAAGTGAAATGAATTTCAAGCATGAGAGAGTAAGTGGCAACGTTACGGCGTTTCACCACTAAAGAAAGTGTTTATTTTGCTTGAATCTATCAGTAGGATCAAAGTTGTCCTATGCAGTTGTTTTGGGACGGGAACTAAATGAAGGTGTTTGCCAACTCACGGGCCGATGTTGTCGTCGACGAGCTTGGTGATAAAGAGGCAAGCGAACAGTACTGTCATAGCAATCGCTGTGGATAAGATGTCGTGGAGAACGATGTCCTGCAGAGCTTGTGCTATTTCAACAACGATTTCACACCCATAGGCCTCCGTCTGTCAAGAAACCAGGACACGTGGTTTGAGAAAGTGTAACCTGTTCAAATGTACATTCCATTCTTAGCAGCAATCTTCCCGATGCTCTCCCAATGTTGCCAGATCAATTTCCAATCAAATAAAATACAAGGACAAATATTTCTGGTATTTATACCATTTACCTTCTACACAGAGGTCTGCCCAGAAGGTATTTGGCCAAGGACAGACTACTGTGGCCAGCACAGCTATATTTCTGAACCGAATGTTTTGATTTTTAATGGGGTTCGTTTAGATGTGATTCTATTCAACAAAAGGTCCAGGGTTCAAGTCCTCGAGTAAGCAGGTATTTTTGAAGTGATTTTAATATTCTTAAAACTTCTTACTTAATTTACAAATAAATTCGTCTTGAATTCCAGATTGTATTAATTGTATTATCAACAGGATTATTTTTAACTCACGACTAGAGTCGACAATGTTAACGCTTCAATGCACCAAAGCTCGAAAGGAAGCCAAATGTAGAAGTTTATAATCTCGATTGCTGCGGTCGCACCTATGAACTAGAAAAAAGAACACGGCTCCATTTACGCACACTTTGTAATATAATAAACCTGTGGGAGATTCTTATATAAAACCAACTCTCAAATCCTGCCCAGCATTATGTGAGTAGTTAGGGAGTTATATGGCATCAATGTTCAAGGCTCTATACAATGGGTGGTATTTAGATTATGTTAAACAAGAGGCCACTCATTGGCCGGTTTTTCAGTGGCCAGTTAAGATTTGACAGTCTGTTAACTTGTTATTACCATGGCAACTGCCAATCAAATGTCTCGATTCTTGTTCTAATTGACCGTTAAGATTTAACGGCCCACTGAAATACTGGCCCTAAAACTACCTAATTTCTTGTACAGTCATTTTTCACGAGATTCCTGTAAAGGAAAGAAAAGAAAAGAATTTCCTAGAAGTTAGCATAAAATACAACACATTCCAACAGTAGGTAGTCAGCTGCGGCTTAAAAAGGAGCCTAATTACGAAGCCAAGTATGTTACAAGCTAAGAACGATCAAACAATTCAATTCAATTCTATATAATGCCAAACGGATCAACAATTACACGAAATTTGCTCATGCTTTCTTGGTTTGCAGCGGAGCTGAATATTGTGCCGAAGTAATAAGTAAGCTAGATAGCTTTAAGAATATTAAAATCACTTCAAAAATACCTGCTTCCTCGAGGACTCGAACCCCGGACCTTTTGCTTACTGGGCTTAGTACCTTACCTTATCCGATAAGCAAAAGGTCTGGGGTTTGAGTCCTCGAGTAAGCAGGTAGTTTTGAATTGATTTGAATATTCTTAAAATTATTACTATAGCCGTGAATTGGCTTTAAATGTTTAATCCTTGTCAAGCTTGATAGCTAGTAGATGTTGCGTACTAGCGTTGAAGTGATATTTACCTGAACAATGCCATACTTCAATTTGTTACAAGTCCCCCTCAGTCTCTCCAACAGTACGATGGGAGGGGTGAAAAGGGTGCTGTAAATCAGCATAGCAATGCTCAGGGTTGCTAGAATTTCACCCCAGAGTACATTTTCACCGTGGTAGTGCGGTTGAATGAAAAAGTTTAAACCTGTTGTTTTCACCAGCCACGCCCATAATATGGGGTCGGTCAACACTCTCGTGATTGTGCAGGTACTCATATTTCAAACTAATCAATTGATTAAAATCGTAAAATTGTGTTGATCAGTAAGTGGTGGATTTGAAACCATGAAAATTATTATATTGGCTAATTGTGGCATTGTTGTAATACATTGTTGTGCATGTGCTGAATTCTACAACAAATGTTTCTTAAAGGAATTGTTGGAAGCTTTTCCCAGGGAATTTATTTGTGAAGTTCTTAGCAGTTTTACCCAGTTAACTAACAGTTTTTTTGAAAACTAGTGCTAATATTATGAAGTATACAAAAGTCTAAAGAAATTGATAGTTTTCAAAAAAACTGTTAGTAAATGGATTAAACTGCTGAAAATTTCCAACAAATAAACTGCCAACGTTTCGCTAACTATATTGAAAGATTCCTCGGGGCGATTGTCCAAGTGTTTTTGAAAACTAGTGCTAAATTTAGGCAGAAGACATGAGCCTTAAAATTTTTAAATTGATAGTTGGTAATTTGTTGCAAACTTGCCAACATTGAACGGTAATTAATTAAATCATCGTTCAATTTTCTCGTTCAGTTTTCAACCACGTACTCTACCTTTCTGGTTAGATGTTTGTTCTTAAGCACTGCGCATCACAGAGACAGAGTTGTGTTCACCGCAAGGCAGCTTTGATTCAGGAACACTTGGAGCCACAGCGAACTTTATGCAGCTATATTTCACGAGCTACAACTCTGTCAACTTTTTCGCTATAACTCCCGAATAGTAGCAATAATTTACATAGGGAATTATTGATCGACTTATTAATATTTTGAAGTCTGTTGTACGTCACACAAGTGTCCACTTTTCAAAGCTCTTCAATCTCTTCCTAGTTAAGACATATAGTTCTGGTGCAATGCAAAGAGGCCATCGTGCCATGGTGCCTGCTATATCGTGCGATGCAACATTTTCGAGAAGCTTAACCCTCTCGAGATTCTGAAAAACCCTTCTGAAATGTATATCATTTAATAAAACGGTCCTGCAGCCAAGAACACATGAGAATAATCTGGATGGTCAGGTCAACTCTTGTGCCATCTTGCATCTGTAGGTAGGGTAGATAGGAGGACTCGTAAGCAAAAAACGTGGCCAAACCTTCTGTGTTTATTTATTTGTCAGACAGACATACATTACAGAGTAACATACAGCTGGTATCAAGCTCAGAACGTACGTACCTACCTAGGTACGTACTCAGTACTTAATGCCTGCTAACAACCGATATCTAATCGTAATGTGAGTTGCGGTTGAACCGAGGTTGATGGCAGTAAAAGAAAACAATGTAAAAGCGTTCGCATCACGGCTGAATCTCTTGGAGAGGACGAGCAGGCGGTTGTTTTGTTGGGAAGTGGGCGAGCGCGGAAGAAGTAATGTTGCCGTGGAGTCAGCAGGCGGGTTTCCCGTCCGAGGACTCGTCGTCGGAGCCGTCCTCGTCGTGGTTGTGCGTCACACAGCGAGGGGTCTCGGGCCGCGGGTGCGGGACCTGACTCAGCGACCGCTGCACCTGCGACACACTGACCTTAGTACGACTCAAGCCAACGTGGTGCACAGTAGGCGGTGAAACTTACAGGGCACATTCGATGATAGATTTCGACCAAGATCGTAAATATAACAACGTTTTTACTGACAGCTGTATTGCCAGAGTGTTTGACATCACTTTTTTTGGAGTTTCTAAGGATTGCAATTTGCCTTTTTCTCCTGCCAGTTGAACGTGTGTTTCCTAAAACCTTGGTCTATTTTAAAAACGTTCGCTACATCTTAAATTCTTAAGGCTCGTGTCTTCCTTTATTTTCAGCACTAGTTTTCAAAAAAACTGTTAGTAAATGGGTTCAACTGCTGAGAATTGCGGCCAATCGCCCGAAAGACGCTTTTAGTTGTAGTTAGCGAAACGTTGGCAGTTTGTTAGTTGGAAGTTCTCAGCAGTGAAACCCATTTACTAACAGTTTTTTTGTTCGCTACATCATCCAGGTCACCATTGGGCAGGGAATACGAAATTGAGACGATATTGGGCAGGGGGGTTGACAGACCTTTGGCACAAGGTCGACTGCCCCGGCTTCCTCTTCTTCGGGTGCGCTGGCCAAACCGCGAGACCGAGAGATCATCGGACTTTCCATCACAAACCGCTGCTCGTGGGCCACTGTCGACTCGTGCGGCATCTGCAATGCCGGCGCCATCAACATTAACACCACCGTCTGCTTTAACCAAGGAGTTACAGTGCTCTCTGGTTTTTGTTTAGGTATTGAAAACTTGGATTACAGAGGAAAATTTTAAGTTTTGGCAATGACAGTGGACTGGGGGAAAGAAAAGTGCGTGTGAAATGTTAATATTATGCAGGCAACAAAATCTGTGATCAATGTATGGAATCAAAAATAGCTGGCTGACAGCTTCTAAATCAATGCCAGTAACAGTCGTGTAATGTTCTGAAGAACCGCAGGTAGTAGATGAGGTTGATGAAGGCTGGAGTTTGGTTGAGGTTAGAGGTTGGAGGTTAGACTCACCAGCATAGCCGGGGCACGGAACATGTAGCTGAACGGGTAGTAGATCAGGTTGATGAAGGTGGCGGCGTAGAGGTCGGCGTAGCGGACCACTTGCGAGGAGAAGAATGTCTGTCGGGATCCGGAGCGGAAGAGCGAGCCCATCATACCGTAGGCCAGGTCCATCTTGTGCGTGACGTCGCGGATGGCCAATCGCAGCTTGGAGATGTCGGGCTTCTCGGTGGTGCTGCTGTCCAGGTTCCTGAAATCGGACGGCAAGACGTTAGCGGAGCCGATGCAACCCGCCATGCCCCGGCCTAACGAACTAACCGGCCACGTGGCCTCATCCTAACGTTGTACTATAGGATAGATCATTCAGTGACTAAATAATACCATTCTATGGGCTCAGCCAAGAGGAAGGTACTTTCATTTAGAAACATCAAGTATATGTAAGTACCAAATTACTCTGCCTATTACCTTCTAAAGCGGAATGTTCGATAGTTTTAACTGACTTAGTTGTACATGAGGAATGTTTGACTGATCAATTTATTTGACTGTTCACTTACTTGTACATGTCTCCTAGCATGACGTCGAGGGTCTGCAACTCGGCAAACAGCTGGCACTTGTCGGTCCACACGTGCAGCTCTTGCACCAACTCGGGCACGATGAGGAACGTTCGCCAGCCGCGAATCTTCTTGGACTTGAGGATATCGCCGAAGATGTGGTCTCCCACGTAGAGCACGTCCTTGCCTGCAAATTGCATCGGCACCAACTGAATTTCATAGGCATACTACGAACAGCACTGTCTGTTTGTTAGTTAGTTCGTTAGTGAACCAGTTGCTCTCAAACGTCATCAGCCAGACATTTGGGAATTTTTGTTGTGCGTTTCAGTAAATCTTGGGCTAAATTGTACCGCTAGGAAAAAAGTGTCCCTGTAAACAAAAAGCGGATGGAAAACTTCAAACATGAAAAGCAGCCGAGCTCTCACCAGTTTCGGAACACGCGGTAATTTCTTCAGATGGACATTTTCAGAGGGATTTTTTTTTAAAATGATGAAAAATAACAGCTGTTGATGCATTAAAGGTAATTTCCAGTCATTTCTCTGAAATCTAGTGCACCCTGTTGCAGGTACTAGCTTTGTTTGAATCAATAGCGTGTATGAAACATATTTATGAAAACCGTCGTGTAAAAGTGTATTGTTGTCCATTAAGAGCCGCGCTGGCAAACAAGGAGGCGAGGTCCTCCTTGGCGAGGACAATTCACGTAGCAGGCTTCTAAATCAGTCCTTTCTTTACTAAAAACAAATGCTACAGTAATTCCTTCGATTGCTAAATACACTTAAAGAAACATTTTAGTCAATTCAAACGACATTAAGAAGTGAAACAAATTAAAGCGGTAAATAATGAAATGAAGATTTTGAACTCGCAAACCCTTGCCAACCCTGCTTCGAGCTAGGGCTAAGCATGATTATGTGGTCAGTTTAATACAGCTGCCTTTTATCGACTTTCGGTTATTTGACTGCGACAACGCATATGTTACCATATTTCGTGAATTGTCCCGAGCGTAACTCTCACAGCCCCATGGAGCCACCCCCTATAGCACAACACAGGGCTAGGCAGTGCTAAAAATGTTTGTGAATTGACCTCCTGGGAGCAGACATACCCTTTGCGCCAATGAGCTGTGTGAAGACATCGCACGAGCCGCCCGAGTAGACCTGACGTTCCTGCAGGGGTCCCGTGTGTGTGCCGATCTTGAGAGCGCCCGTCGCCGTGTCCACCTGCCGCAAGATCGTCCCTTCCCCGAAAAACAGCGGCTTGCGAGCGTCTACTACGATTGTGTCGAAGTACGACTTCCAGTCTCTCGGCGGCAACGAAGGCTCCTGTCAACGCACGCGTATGATTTGCTCGTCAGCACAAGCAACTGCAGTAATTCCAGCATAAGGTAGGTCATCCAGCATAGCAGCTATTTCGATATATCGCATGTAAGGTTCACCCACTCACAGAAACGAAAGACACCGCCGTGTAAGTTATCGGAGATTCTGGAATGTTTGGCGTAGCGTCACCCTAACCTTTCTGTTGTTCATTGTCTACTTCTGTCGAAAAGCACCAAGGGGACCACCGCTTAACGTCCCTTCCGAAAAACAGTACAACTCGAACAGCATGGGATTCCTCCACTAATCCGTGCTGTCTAGAGGTTGATGGCAAGGGGAGTGAAGCTGCTGCACTAACTTCAAACTCTCCAACCTCTCTCTGGCTGGGCTATCCGGCATCCCAGGCTTTTATCCTGCCTGGAGTGAGAGAGCGTGTTCGGATAGCGCTTGAGTGCCGCGTTTGGGATCCTGCTTGGTCGTCGAGACGTACCTTGGTATCCGGGAAGTCCAGCAGGTAGGTCATGATCTTGTCGGTGAAATTGTAGTCGCTGTTGGTGAGGATGAACACCTTGGCGCCGCTCTCTCGCAGCCGAGTCAGAAACATTGGAAGCCGCTCGTCCTTCTTCACGTACTCGTCGAGGTTCTGGATGGTGCGCGACTTCAGGTCTCCCTGGCAACCGAGCGATTCACACGATATTCTCTCAGTGACAGCTTTACACGCTTGCCGTGGTAACGTGGTAGGAATACTACGCTAGCCAGGGTATTTTAACCCAGAAAAAAAAGAAACTGACAAAATTGCCTAGAAAACGGACGAAAAAGCTCGAGTTGACATGCCGGCTCACCTGTATGTGCACCCAGTCGACAGCGTTGCGAACGTCTTGGAAGATGGAGCGGAAGGACATGAACAGGTCACCGCCCTTAACACCAGTGTTCTCCCTGGAATTCATACGTGGACATTTTACCACTGTTATAGCAGCGTGTACTTTTTTATCGGCTATAAACCTGTATTTGCACTTGTTAGCGTTATTGCTGGTTTGCGATCTGCCTCTGGCAAGTTCTCAGGTCTATAATGCGTTGCAGTATTCATTGAAATCTTAGTCCCATCGTCAACCCACTTAGCCGTGAACTGAAAATCAACCTAGCAGCTAACGAAATATTTGCTTTGTGCTTTTCAGTAAGATCAGAGACAACAAAATAAAAAACTTAACATATACGTCACGTGAGCGTAACGTTGGACGAAACCAAACTTAATGTTTACGGCGGAGTAAAATTCGGTTTATTGGCAGTTTGTGGTTTAAGATGGAGTTAGTTGGAGGAGAACGATGCCCCGTATAGTGCGTCTTTGGAGGCACTTTGTGTCTTGGAGCTTGTATTCTTTTGAGTGACTTCCCATGACGAGGTTTCTGTGGTACTTTGTTGTTATTTCAGAATCTAGCTGTCATGTCAAAGCATGGGTCAAGTAATAAAAGAACTTTGAGCAGAAACAGCAGCAACACATCTGAAATTCCCCACGACTCGTACATGCCGAATTGTTTTCAAGACTGGTTGCCGAATAAATAATGTTTTGCTGAACTTGGACACTAAAGAAGACTAATGGGCGACAGGCTTTGCTTCGAATTGTGTACTTTTGTCTTGTCGATTGAAGTATAAATATGCTCACTACGCGGGCCGGCAAACGGAAGAATACAAAGTTAAACACATTCGTCTCGAACAATCGTGTTTCAAGTGCACATGCCACGGCAGCTAAACGTTGCATTTTTCTATCTTTCTCCCTTCCCACCTTCTCGCGGCATTTAATCCACTTGCACAGGGCAATTTAAATCTTACTCTTTCACAATTCAAGCCGCAGGAAACGCAGGAAAGACGTGAATATGACTACGACGTCCATAAGAACTGATTCTAAACATGACAGCCGATTACAGCTGCCTCCGAATATGGCCGCCGTCTGATGCGATATCATGGGGCAAGCAGCCACATGCGCTTCTAACACTTGTTTCATCCCCTGGTCTAGAGGTCCGTGGTACCAAGATGGCTTTAGCTGGTACAAGCAGTTGCACTTGAAGGCACTTGAAGGCACGTGAAGGTACCTACCTGGCATATTGCGGTGAGTTGGTGAAGAAGTCGATGAGGCAGGCCAGCAGGTACGTCTCCGGAAGGTTGAACAGCGTGTTCTGCACGTACACTCGAGACTCGTCCAGCTGCAGGAACTTGTTGGGGTATAGTTGGTACACCTGCGAACTGTTCACAACTTGTTACACCGGATGGCTGCATGGTAGAAGCACAAGCATATTTATGTTGCTGAAGAACTTTCATTAAAGGCAAGGCAATGCAAGGCAAGTGACGCCGTCAATACTCACTGCTTGAGAAACTCGAACCCGTGGCAGCAGACAAGGATGTTGCCGTAGGCGTCGACCTTCAGCAGGTTGCCATACAGGGTGTCGAACCAAAGCCCCCTGGAGGTAGAAGAAAACACTTTGTTCACGCGCACTACGCTAGGGACAGGTCGAGAGGGTTCAAGGGCTCATGTTGATTTTCATTTCTAAATCAACGAATTCCAGAAGATAAGGAAAATCTACGAAGCATCCACATGAACGTTGGCATGTCGAAGAAATGTCTTGCGCTCGTACCTGCTTTATTTTTTGCGCTATTTTCAGAAAGCAATAAGTGAGCGATTTTAACATTGTCTTGCCTGATTTCTTCCACAAAGAATGTCATCAGCTGGACAAAATACAAGATGTATTGAATTCAGCATCGAACCTTCGAGAACATAAGGTGCACTAGGGTTTCACGTGACAAACGTACCAGCTAAACTCTGTTTGGGGCTGAGAGTGCAGCGGCAAATCTTCTCGTCAAAGGAGGTATCCCGTGAGATTTTTGAATAGGCTGTCAATCACTAGAGGGTATATGGTGTGAATTCTTCATTCATTGAAATGTTTACTCACCATGGTTACATTCTCTA
>QKMV01003061.1:0-12066 GCA_003287335.1 Lednia tumana
AATCAACGTTGGGGGACAATGCTTTTCTTATGGCGTTAAAAATCCCCCAATGTTGATCGCCTCTGGAACGCTAGTGGGCCATAGACCCATTCCAGCCAAGAAAAGAATAATAAATGTAACCACTAAGTAAAGCCAGTTGGGTTGGGATTACCCTATCCTGCCTGGGTTAATGCCAAAGCCAATTTGATACAAATTCGGGTATTTGATACAAGTTGGCTTTGGCATTTAACCCAGACAGGATAAGGCAATCACAACCTCAAGGGGCTTTTCTTATAGTAGGTATATCTAGTATTCTTTTCTTGACTGGAATAGGTCTATTGTTGGTTGATTATAGTCAAGTGAAGGTGTGTTTGGTGAAATGTGGGCATATTCTTTATTCATCGAATTTGAGTATTGAAGCACGAAGCAGCTAGCCAGGGATGCGATCAGCGCCGTTACGCGCTTTTTTCGCAACATCTCAGTTGTGGAGGTGCCGGGTTTTATTGATCGACCGCTGTCATTTCCCTTCTCGATAGTTTAATTATGTGCTGTTTATCGACGCACTGCATTGACAGCTGACTCTGTGGCACTGGTCTGTTGGCGTCGGTGATTGATAGGTTGATAATGAGGGTGATGATGAACCGAAAAGGGAAGAGGGGGAGCCCGGTGCCGGCACGTAGCCTACTCCTGTCGAAAAGCACCAAGGGGACCACCGCTTAACGTCCCTTCCGAAGGACGGTACAACTCGAACAGCATGGGATTCCTCCACGAATCCGTGCTGCCGAAAGGTTGGTGGCCAATGCTCTGACCCATCACAATTCTGCTAAAACTCAGTGATCTCACGAGAATCCATAGAAGGTTTTCCCATAACGGAAATGGCAAACCGTTCCGTCATATTTGTGTCGTATTTTGATTTTAATTTCGCAACTGTGAATCATAGTAAAACCAAGGGCTTCGATCAAAAACAAAAAATTATTTCATTCAATTGTATGCACATGTTCTGATGTGTCATAATACGCAATGTTCAAATGTTTATTAATGTATTTGTAACGCGTTGAAGTTGATCCCTCCTTGAACTCAAATAAACAGAATACATCAACCTGTATTATGCACCGAAAAAAATTTAATCCTTTTGGGATGAACTAATTTCATCATTAGCAAACTCTATCGTTTAAATTATGTGCGGTATAGCCGGTATTTAATCCTTGGATTTCTCCCATTTGACAAAGGCTTTTTTAAACAGTTGATATGCGTATATGTGAAGGATTCGTTATAATTACCAAATACTAGCACATCGCATTCAGTGAATTTATCTGAATCTTATTCGAACAAGTATAGTAAAAAACAAAACACGTTAAAAACGGCCTCTGACTTTCTTCCAAGCTATATGAAAAAATCTAAATCAACCTCGAAAACACCGCCCGATGAAAAACATAAGTTTAAAAACCCGCGCGCTGCACAAGGGCGCCAAATAAAATTGAGTATCTGTGACGTCAATTGAATTTGTTCATATCGTCGCTTAGCAATTACAACACCATATATACGCGAGATTTGGTCAATTTCTCAGGCGACACGTAAAACTGTTTAGTTTATTCGGTAGAGCCAAATAAATTCGCTGATGTTTCTGAGCACTTTCACGCCATCGCCTTGGCTACTTCGTAACCGGAGCGATTTTAAAATCAGCCAAAGAATTATAACAAAATTCTAAAACCGAAACATCGTTTTTCTACCAAAATGTCACAAACGCGGTGTTGTTTTTTAAGCGACGCTCTCCGAAAGGGACCGCAAAAGCTATCCGTTTAAAGCAAACCACAGATCGACACCTCCGATTTCGGCGCCAAAAACTGTGAAAACGACCCTCAGCGACGCCGCCGCCGCCGACAACGTCGACGTCGTCGAAATCAACCGCAACTCTCCGAAACCGCCACGAGCATTGTGGGCCTCTAGACTAGCAGACATAAAATCGGGCGGTACTCGTTAAACCTGTCCTAACAATGAGCTCCTCAGTGGGCGTAACCAGGCGGACCAATCAGAACGTTTTCCATCCACCAATCGGCATCGAGTACGTCACGTTCCACCCGGGACTACGTCACGGTAAGCTCCGCCCCGCTCGTATAGTGGCGCCGCCTGTGGCGCGGCGAGCAAGCTCTGTTTGCCGTGCTGGGACCGAGTTGTATTGCAGGTTAGTGCGTGCCTGGTAACGTGGTCGTATGGTTTGGCTTGGACGGGACAAAATTATCATCATTAACGAAATAAGTGGCCGAACGGCGTATTATGCGCGACCAGAAGTGATTTTTTTTTAATGTTACCGAAATTGTGTGCTCGACGGTGTTAGCGAGAAAAAATCCACGGCGATAATTTGTGTTTGTAACGTTTTTAAATAATACATAAATATATATGTTTTTTCCGATTCGTTTCCGGACGTGTTGATGCGTTTAATAGAAATAATTTCGCGTTTTTTGATCGACAATTACGACGATTCGATTTAATGCGAGCCGATTATGTCGCCGATTAGAGGGCTCATTACGTCGACGTGCAGCGTAATCGTCTCTGCGTTTTGACTCGTCTCGACTCTCACATAATTGGGTCACACATTTGTGCGCCCGGAATTAAGTGCGTCTTCTCGCGTCTACACGGAGTTTATTTCGTTTCGATTTTTGTTTCAAAGTTTCAGTCTCGCTGCTTCGAGAAATCTGCGATCGTTTGAATCGACCGTCGCCACTCGACCCCAGTGCGCGTATTCCGTAGAAGCAAATGAGCGGCGACAACAGTCTGTCGGATAATCCTCGCAAATCGGCGAGACTCGAACCCCGGTGATTTTCCCCCGTTCCGTTCCGTTTCGCGAGTGTTTCGCCGACTTTGGATTTACCAGTGGCCAGTGACTCGGCAAGAAGCAAACAAACAAGTGATTTTTTTCAAAAAAAAATATTTCCAAACAAAAAAGTTCCGTGAAAGTGCGCTAATCTTGACACTCCGTCACCCACCCCCCCACATGATCCTGTCGTGACCGCGTCATCGTCGCCACGCCGACAGCCCCCCCCCCCCTCGCACACACAAAAACACCACAAATAACGCACCGACGACGCCGTTCCCCGCAATCGTCGTCGCCGACCCCAATTCACCGTCGTCCCCGTACAAGATCCATCCACAACGCTGAATTTCACAGACCTAGGCAGCCCCTTCGGTTCCGGAGGCGGCGGCTCTAACACCCCAACACCGAACAGCATGGCGGCGTCCGAGTTAGAACACAATCACCACCACCACCTCACCGGCATCGGCGTCACGGCGTCCCATCAAGACACCTCGACGTCGACGAATAGCACCACGTCGACGAACACCCCCGCGAACAAGTCGGCGTTCATCGAGCTGCAACAGCATGGGGTGGCTTATAATCCGATCAGGGCAGCGGTCGCGTATTCACAGCATCACCACCCTGGACACCATTTCAACCAGGGGGGACAGGGTGGAGGGGGAGGACCGCACGCCGATTCGGGATTCGGGAGTCCCAGGACGACGCTGGGAGCGTACCACTTTCCGCCGATGCATCAGAATAGCTACACGGGATATCATTTGGGATCGTATGCGCCGCAGTGCGCGTCGCCGCCTAAAGATGGTGAGCTTTTTTTGGACGTTTTTGGTTTGTGGTTGGTTGTGTTGCGACTGGAGTTTGGTGGGGAAGTTAGGTTGCCCGATGATGATGACTGAGAAATGATGCGTTACTGCGAGTAGAGCGATTGGTGCTAGTGCGCCTGATCTATGCAAGAAACAACGAATATGAGCCCCGCTTTTTTTTGCGAATTTATTTTATTCTATTTTTGAGCAGAGATTTAATATCTTGCCGCCTTATTATTTGGTAACGCGCGGTTTTCGACTGTAAAAGACGGCGTGCCGTCGAAGTTAATAGCGTTGATTTTTGCCAGCGAATTTATTTTCTTCTCAGAGTAGTGAAGGTGAAGAAGTAAACGGTACGTTTTAAGAATATCATGCTAGCCTGTTTAACCCTTGTCAAACGATACGTTCTTTACAGAGCTGTCAGTTACACAAAAATTAAGAATACATGGACGTTCCACGCCGACACGTAATCAGTACAGAGCTGCATCGAATGCGTATGCAAAACGGAAAATCGAGTTCGTTAGCATCAAGTTACGGAGGATTTTTCACGACGTGCCTTTGAAAGATTTGCGCGCCGATCCGCGACTCGTCGATTTCGTCGCGTCGCGTCTGCCGTCGCAAGGACGAGATTTTTACTGCCTTAGCGTTCGACGAATTACCCGATGGCAACACGGGACAGATGCAATTATTTCGTGTTCGTCGGACAAAATACCGACCATCTGGGTATCACAAGTTTATGCTTCTTTTGAATTGTGGTAGCAGATTTTAGTACTCTGCGAATTTTCCTGTCAACGAGACAGCTGAATTTGATGTTTGTCTGACAAATTTCCGACCTTCT
This sequence comes from Lednia tumana, assembly GCA_003287335.1. Lineage (NCBI taxonomy): Eukaryota > Metazoa > Arthropoda > Insecta > Plecoptera > Nemouridae > Lednia > Lednia tumana. The sequence continues at coordinate 4,430 of QKMV01003061.1, forward strand.
GGATACCAAAAGTTTGTTTCTTATGAATTGTGGTGTCAGATTTTAAGCTTCGCGAATTTTTCTCTGTCTCCGGGACAGATATTTGGCGTTCGATTGACAAAAATATCGACCTTCTGGCTGTTTGCAACGATTGTTTCAGAGAATCTGCACGTACGGGATGCGTTGCATTTTCTCTAAAACTAATGAACCCTGGATAGCATTAATTAACTTGAGTGAAGATGACTCGTGTGTATATATATACTCAAGGGGCCGAGGGGATTAGCTATAGCTAATCCACTGGCTACGGATATATAGCGGATCGATTACTGAATGCATTACCTACTAAAATATAAATTTAAAACCGCAGTCAAAGTATCTCGAAAATTGACACGAAGATTTCCTTAAGAACTCATAGAAATTTCTACTGAACATCTTTCTATATACGGGCTGTCACATTTCTATCATCACTGCTGCGGTGTCTTACTGCAAAAAAGGCAATGATAGTACCCTAAACCAGTGTCTTTTGGTGACATCAAAATCTTACTTCTTTTGATTTTAGATATAGGTTTTAATTCATGAACAAATAGCAAATAACCAAAACGCAATCTAAAATACAAATATACAACGTGTAGATTAACACCTCAAGTTCTCAACTAGAATTTCTTTCAATACTGTCAAAAAGCTTTGACATTATCAAAGGCTTAATAACGCGAACCTAATTTCTATCAACGCCATGGTACTTGAGTTGTGAAACCAAAATTATATTGGTAATACTGTTTATTCTAAACTAAAAGTCTTACTAAAACCAAGAATGTAGATACTTTTTTAGAGATGAGTAATACTTAGGATTGCTATTTGTAAGTTTATGCAAAATAACATTTTAATTACTGCAGGCAAAGAATTAGTAAGCGACGGACTTCACTACACTAGATGACAATCGCGAATAGTAAATTCGTAAAATCGTCCAACCTACAGGCTGAAAACACAAAGTTCCAGTTGATAGGTTTTCACGAAATAGTTGTCCAACGTTCTACCTAGCATGTTATCGAATATGCTATTGTCTTCAAGACGCGAACCTAGTTTGCGTCACGCTATGGGCCTTCGCGACTCGCGATGCTCGCTAGATTATGTCGTGCTGCGGCCGTTCCGTGTCAACAATCGAATTCAAACCAAGGCTTTCGTCGAATTCTTCCATCGCATCGCACCCGCAAGCATTTCTTATCACCGACCAATCACATTCCGCGCTGTTATCGACAGACACATTGTTAAACACGTGACTGTCCCAGTAAGCTTTTCTTGTGGACAAAGGCCACTTTAATTTGCGCGCGTCTATTAAGTAATTATAAAGTACAAGATAATTGTTTATTTTAATGGGCTATGTCGAAGCAATTTGTTACATATTTTAATGAACATACATTTGAATTATGATTTCTCCAAACGAGCGATCCATATCGAAAAGTTAACGCGCGTACCAATAAACTTTAGCTCCAAATCACAGTAAGTAACTGTAGAGTATCTTAATTCAAGTTCTTTGAACGCAAATCAACAAAACTAAAGAATCTATATACTTGTAACACAACAAACACAATGAGGCAATTTTCACGAAGTAAAATATATCATCAACATGTATAGAACTAGTTCCATATCGTGATATTATACACACATATTAGGCAGGCACATACGTATGTGTGAACATCAAATCAAACACTTTTGAATTACCTAAGCACACACCGTTGAGTACTGGCTACTGCCAAGAACGACGTTGTTCTCGGTCCCTAATTCCAATGCCATTCTGTTGAGTGCAGTAAGGATCAACCTAAGCAAACACTAAAGCTCAGTCAAGCACTAAAACCTCTTGTAAATTGCTTTAGATTACAATCCAGGGGGCAGAAATATTATTGTGTTATAAGTAGTACTTGAACACACCAAATCTATGCTATAAGATACTTGACACCCTCTTATTTTTATAGACGAACATGCTACTCGTGATTTGCTATAAGGGAAGGGTCTGTTTTTGGACAAATCGGTCCAGTCAATAAAAACGTAATGAATTGTAAGCATGTATTATCACCACCTGCATAGAACACAATACCTATATACATATACCTGGTATAACATTTATATGTTTCTTGGTGGTTCATCATCATACCCTATCAGCTTGTATCAAATAGACCATTGGACAGTTCATGGAAGTTGAGAAAAACCAGTGAGCAATATTAGTTTTAAAAATATTTTGCGAATTGAATTTATGGAATACGTGATGTAATAAATGATCAAAAGTTTAATTCGAGAACCTGACATTAAAAGAAGCGACATATTCTACGTTTCCGTTCCAAATTCATATGTGCAGGATATATGCAAAGAACTGCTTGCATTGCATTTCACCAAAAATATCTCGCTTGCATTTTATAGAATCATGTTTGCTATAATGTATAAAGCCCGTATGGATATCGGACTATCAAAGTGACATATTTATTGCATACCTTTTCGTAAATGCCTGTGTTAATCATAGTAATTGTTCATCTAGGCTTCACTAAACGTGTGTACTTTTCCATGACACTCTTGTAGTTTGTGTGTAGTATGAAAAGTCAGTATTTAAATCCGATAAACAAATGAAATGGAATAAAATCTAATAAATTATTATAATGTGAACGCAGTGACATGTCAATTAGGTGGTACAAATTAGTGCAAATTGTGCATCAACAGTCAATTTGTTGTTATTAATTAAATAACAATGGACGGAGCACGCGAATTAAGCACGGTCAGTGTTTAGTAAACCGAACGGCGAGCGAGATAGCGATCTCTGAACACTGTTCATAGGTTTCGTCTAATTTCCGTTTTCAATTTGAATTCCGCTCTTTAGAACAAATTAGCCGCCACCGATCATTTGCTATGATTAATTCGATTTGCTTAGTTCGTTAATTACCTGGTAACATGTAGGGAACAATTCAATTAGTTTAGATCAGCTTGGTCGGGAACTATCAACTGTTGAACTGATTCGTTTTTTTGTTGTTTGGGGATTATGGGTTTAACGGTTTGTTTTGAATTGATTGAAACTAACAAAAGCAGGTATATAAAGGAGTCGAAAGAAAAGCAATCACAAAATCTTACGAAATTAGTCACAACTCTATTTTTCGTTTCGTTTAAAATGCTAATTCGTTTTTTATTCTTTTACAAGCGCGAAAAAATCAAATTACTATTTGATTAAAATTAATATTGGCGACCAACGTGACGTTAAATAACACACAGGAATAAAACAAGAGCCGAAAAAGCGATCGGCGAATCGTAGTTTTGCGTGTAAAACTAGGAAAATATTCAAATTAATCCGACCGTTAGTAAAACGAGCACGTATTCGGTCAAGTATTTCGAAATTTCAACCGAGATCGCTCTGCTGAGATAGTGCGGCGATCGTCGAGGTAACTTGCCCGGCAGGTACGCCCTCATCGGCCGGGAGACCAGATCGTCGTTGTCTCGCACTCACCATGAAATTTAATTCACCTTGCTCATCAGAAAATACAATCCTTGCTAGCAGCACTTTGTCAAAAAATGCACCTCGAATCAATTAAACTGATATACGATCTTTAAATACTCACATTTTAACGAGTATTCTAATTTTTATGTTTGCGAAAATATACTGTGTTAAGTTATAACTTAGAATACATCTAATTTTAATTGGACTTTTGTTAATTTACCTCTTGTTAATTTTAACTGCACTGGACGAGTTCGAATATCTCAGTTTATATTTTATTTCAACCAGAAAACGAAACATAAATACCCCTTTTAGAACAAAACGCTTAATTTACATAATTTAACAAATCGATAAATACGTTCGATTGCATGTTTCAGTTTGATATTATTTTAATGTAATTGAAATATAGGTACTACTGCTATCGTAATAACTAGGTATTGCTCTGTCTGATAAAAAATTGAAAAATGAAAGAATTGAATTGAATTCACAAAGATCGCAATCATAGATTCTATTTTCCAGGAAAAAAAACTATTTCTGGACACATGAGAATTTATTGAACTGGGGTGTAGGAAGTTATATCGCATGAAAATTTATAGTTACCGTATAATGGGGGAGGGACGTAAACTGCCACACCACACCCTTATTTAGCTGCAGAGAGAGCGAGGGTAGGAAGGGGGTGATGGACAAAATTGATTCGCCAATTTTGCATTCATATCTAATGTTCAGGCTTTATGCCTATACCGCTAGATAAAGGGTGATTTAGATTGGCTTTGGTATAATCAGTGACAATTGTCAAATAGCGGCAAGTTAAATATAATATTACATATAATTGTACATATTATTTGTTACAGTAAAAATACGGTAACAAAACTGCAGTCAATTAAAATTCAGATTTAATCCTTAGAGATTAGCTTACATGCGAATTATTTTCAAAATAACTCAAGACAGAGAATTAACCATTTTGGTGAACCCGTCTCAAGATAACTAAAATTATTAACCCCCATTTCGGCTTCACCAGTGATTGGGGCAGCAAACTTTATGCTATTATTTAAAAAATGACTAATTCTGGGTTTGAACAGATGACTGTAGAAATAAAATAAGACACTTGTTCCTTGAGTGCAGTCTGAGTTCGAGCTACGATGATGAAGATGAATGATCAAGAACCGGGGCAACCTGAACTTCTTGCAGCATGTTTCTTACGATCTCTTTATGCTGGAGGCTGTAATGCTCTTAACCTTAGAGCGCAGTGCGTTGCTACTATAAATTCACATAATACGGAATATCTCATTTTACTTATTTACTTATTTACATTTTTTAATACGGGGTAAATGAATGTGAACTGTTGACACATTAACATAATTTTCTTTTGTGTTGTCTTATATGGTGTAAGAAATTTAACCAAATCACGTCACCAATTAGTAGAAGGAACTATTACAAGAAAAAACTTATTTACAAATTGGATTTGAATGCTAAGTTTTAGTGGATATTTTAGCACTCCCAGCCAACTTGTGAATCAATTTTATTGAAAACTAGTGCTAAGAGTTGGTGATAGACATGAGGCTACAGAATTTTATAACAAAATATCGCAATGTATAGTTTGTTCATGTGACTAATTCATACAGCCAATATGACTTCGTATGGCTAGAATAATTCCGTGCGGTGTATTTGGCTTTGCTTGATAACTCTAGGGAGAAAACAACAACAGCCATTGATTGAGATACATCTCTATACCAAACGACTCATCAAAAATCCATCAAAAAGCTCACATAAATAACTAATGCGCTTCGATCAAAGTAAGACATCAACACTCACGAATATCACAGAAAACAGACACAAAACATGTCAAGTCACTAAAAAAACCTACTAAACAAAATGCGATCTACAGCACGCTGTATAATCACAAAGATATCGCAAAGATGGCGGCTTTTCTGCATCTGGACGGCAGGGGTCTTTGCAAAAGCGTTGGATATTATCTAGAAATATAAACCCACTTAGGGTTGTGATTGCCCGATCAATGCCAATGGCCAATTAATCAAACAGGGTGTTTCCTAAACCCCAGACCGCATGTTCTATATTCACAGACCAAACAATTTTCCCTGGATCACAAATGTACTTTTACTTTTCGAGTGTTATTATTTGGCTCAGTTATGTCACTTAAAAAAATCAGAGTTTGTCATGCTGCTAAAAATGCACACTGACGTCAAAGTTGACGATGACGACTACTTGATACCCAATCATACCAATAGGAAGCTTATCTTGTTATCAAAACCCGGGCAAAAACCTATCGCAGCAATAAAATGACGTCTGAGTCGTATAACGACGAAAACAACGATTTTGAGCAACCAAATAAATGACCATTTTAAAACTGCTCGGTTGAAAAATAACACAGGAAAAACGGGGAAAAAGTGCGTGAGTTTGCATTTCAAGTCCTACACAATCAAGTACGAAAATAATCTCACGAAACTTGCCAAATGGGATTTGTTCTCGCGGATTATTTTCTTTGCTGGATTTTCGAATTGCGCCACGGACTTAATGGCACATACCACAGGTATGTGCGTTATCATTACCAGTCGTCGTAAACTGCGAGTGTGTCAACATAGAGAGACTCCGTTGCGTACAGTTGCGTTCAACAACGGACCTCTCTATTATTACACTGTCTTGTTATCGACAGTCGACAGTGTATGGTTGGATGCATAAGTCGAGTTGTAGACACACCCCGCAACACCGCATGGCGTGTCACTGCGTCATGTGCGTTACCCCATCGCCAGGGGGGGCGGACCCCCCCCCCCCCCCCCAGAGCACGTGGCACAACATGGGCCGAACAGGCCGAAATGGGTGTGGATATACACGTTATCTTCATGTACAGTAGGTCGACTTTATAGCAGGCGGATTGGAGTATGCACTACACTAAATTTTACAAGCCTGCCGCGTTAAGAGTAGTGGTACCAACGGTAAAAAAAACCGAATGAATTGATCCAGGTGGGTATAAAACATATTTGGCGATACTAATTGCGTTTTAAAACGATATTTCTTGTATTTTTATGATAGATCATTTGAACACTTGTATGTAACACGTTTTGATGAGTGTGGAAATGAAAAGAACCAGCACAGATTTGGAGAACACATGTGTTTAGAATGTTGCTAGCAGTGCATTTTTGCTAAAGCAAGCTTCAAACTTGGCCTGTTAGGCTTTGGAAACGTTATGGTAACAAGACTGTATATCTAGCTTCAAATATGGGCGTTTAGGCCTTGGAAACCTTGTGGTAACAAGACTGGTAGCTTCAAATATGGCCTTTTTGGCGTTGGAAACCTTACGGTCACAAGACTGTATATCTAGCTTCAAATATGGCCGTTTAGGCCTTGGAAACCTTGTGGTAACAAGACTGGTAGCTTCAAATATGGCCTTTTTGGCGTTGGAAACCTTACGGTCACAAGACTGTATAGCAAGCTTCAAACATGACCGTTTAGGTCTTGGAAACCTTATGGTAACAAGGCCGTATAGCAAGCTTCAAACATAACCGTTTAGGCCTTGGACACCTTATGGTAACAAGGCCGAATAGCAAGCTTCAAACATGGCCGTTTAGGCCTTGGAAACCTTATGGTAAAAAGGCCGTATAGCAAGCTTCAAACATAACCGTTTACGCATTGGAAATATTATGGTAACAAGGCTATAAACGTTTTCCAACGTTGCATAAAGATGTCAGTACAAGTCACTGTTCTTCAGAGAAAAATTTCGCAGAGTGTACCATTATTTTATTGTTTTTTTTTCTGCCCGGGGAGAAAATTGAACATACCTTGTTAAAACAACAAAAAATAACCAGCTCTGGGATAAGAATGTTAAAGTATGTCGTTGTACTCAATCGCCAAGTAGCATTATTTAAGTCCAAGTCGTATTCTGTCAGACTCTATCGTACTCTGCAGTACATTTTTTGTCACCGTGAACAACTGAACATTTAACGTTTAATTAATTAACTTCCTCGCTTACGATCTCTGGCGTTTTTCAACGATAAGGCCAGCAGAAGTATACAAAAATTGGTTTGATCAAGGTTTTTTGCGCGGCGGTTTTTGCATAGGAGCTTCGCCGATTTCTATCGAGGGAATATCTACGATGGTTATTAAATTTTTGAGACTCATATCTCCTGACTAATTTCAGCACTAAAGTTTTTAAAAAAACTGTTAATAACTGGGT
>QKMV01003062.1:0-12065 GCA_003287335.1 Lednia tumana
AAACAATAAAAACAGAGCACAAACCGTAAATTGTAATCATTATACAAGCAACGGCTCTGAAAGCCTACAACATTCCATTCATCTAATTTGATCATCGTTGAAGGCATCGGAAATTTCCTACCTTCTTTTTTTCAAAATGTCAATAGTTTCCTTCAAAGGTACGTTACTAAACAACCCTACCACATCTAAACTCACTGGTATATCTTCCTTTTCTATTTGAACTGTCTTAACTCTTTCTAAAAAATGTTGAGAATTTTTCACAAATGATTTAGATTTAGCTGCGTTCCCTCAAAAGATGTAATGTGACATATCATAGTAATCGATGTCATAACCTCCCCTACCTTCACCTCCATCAAGTGGTTTGTTAAACTGCCACTAGATGACACAAGCGACTGTGGCCATTCAAAAATAGCGAACCAAAATGTTAAAATTGGAAAAATAAGCCCGAGTACCCCAGCAAAGCGCAATCGAATGGTATATTATGTCAAAATGACGTGCTGAGAGAACAATCCTAAATACTACACATAACAATAAGAATTAGTTAGAACAGTTAGAACACGTTAACGGACCGTCAAGTTCTTAACGGGTCACTGAAAAACTGGTCCTAAGTCTACTTGATGTTTTTTGCAGCAGTGATCTGTTGCAAAATTCAACTGATTACAAACTGGAGTCTCGAGAAATTTACGTTAACTCCCAACGTTTCGAATAGTGTGTTACGAAATTCCTCGGAAGAAAAATCCCTCTTTTGAGAGTGCTGATCATATAAACGCTAGATTTTACAAGTAAAATACAACAATTATTGCAGCCTGAGCTTTGTTGGTGTTTCTCTACCCGAAATTTGTGAGCTAGGTCTGTTGAATGGATGCGCTGATCTAAATTGGTATCTTTCATTGTTTGGTCTCGGGATAACTACCTGCCAGTCAACCCTTCCACCCTTCAAGTCATTACCTTCCGAGACTCCGAATATTTTACCGGCAAAAACCCAACTAGTTCCCAACTTCTACACCAAATTCTCTCACAGCGCATCAACAGTCACCAAAATAAACCATCAGATTTTAACGAAATTATTTCGAACGTATTTCCGTTCAAACGGCTAACACAGCCTCCTTATCAAAAATCAGAGCTTGCTAGTGACTAGAAAATGCAGTAATCTAACTAGTCACTAGCATCGCTATTATTTTGTTATACTGCCCTGTTCTCTAAGTACGGTGGAAGTACGATAAAACCTTATGTAATTAAACCCACAAAAAAAATTTGAAGAGTTGTAATCAGGAACATAGTTTACTGAATCAATTCTCTTTCAGACAGTCGAAACACATTGTAAATCAAACGTGTCATCTATCAACTATCACGATTTTAAACAGTCGATGCGCAAGTCGAGAAAAGGGTTAGAAAGTCGAAAAAGGGTTAGAAAGTCCGCAAGATAAATTAATGAAAATATAATTGAGCAAAAATGTAGAAATATAAGTATCATGTTTTGTTGATAACGCGTCGCTAATAGCAGATGCATTTGGCACGCATTTATCACATAAATGTTACAAGTGCTGCCAGCAGAGACTAAGTTAAACTGTAGGTTGCTTTGTTTTATCAGCTGGTATAAATACTACCAATAAGAGTAGACAACCACCCTACCATGACTGGGTAGGGTGATGATTACTTGCAAGCTTTTGATCCGATTTCATGTACAAAAATCGGAATATAAAATTGATGCTTTGGTTTTCTATCAGATTACCGGTATTACTTAACCAGTAACTAAAACTGTATTTCATTGAATAGGTAGTGCCAACATAAATAAAAATTCAAGTAATACCTAATACTTATTAGTTTTTATTAAGTTACGACTTGTACAGACTTAGATAATAAAATGTTTTAAACTTAGCTGAAAACAACCATGAATGAATAGATGATAAGTAAATGAAGTTCACATAGCAAAATTAAATAGTTTTAATAAGGTGTCTTCCTTTGAAAGTTGGTATTGAGGCAAAATTATATCAAAAACACATAAACAATAGCAATTCTGATGCAACAATCGCCACGAATGCCACAAACCAGCTCGACAAGGAGTCATGGCCAGGATTCCTACCGTGGTGCAAACGCCAAGCCGAGTGGGAATAGCATTTCGTGGTGGCAGTCAGATTGGCAAAATATATCATTAAACATGGTCTGATTCGGCATCAGGAAGGTATAAACTATAAAAATATGTTTTTAGAAAAACGCTTGGTAAACTGAGCTAGCCAGTTGCCACCAAAAACCAGTGTATATAAAGTACAATCGTTGCCACTGTTTACCAGTGCACCATGGAAATAATAAAAAAAGTGCATTGCAAATGGACAAGTTGCGTTCCAGTGCCAACAAGCCTCTTGGGAAAATAAATCCCAACAGAAATGCATTACTGCTCACAAGTTAATCGTCTCTGGAAACTTATTTCTGTAGTCATCAATTAAGATTACTTGTTAAGAGATCAGAATCATGAATTAATGGTGAAATGATGCCAACTCTTACAAGAAAGATAAAAGATAATAGATTGGATTACAAAATTAAATATCTCGGTGCAAAAAGGCAGATAAAACCTCGATGTTGCGGTAGAATATAAATTTCTCTCAAAAAGTACATACAATAGAATTCTTTTAAAACGACTGGTGTGTTTCATTTGTAAGAAGGCTAATTTAGTCTGAGATTTTTTTTCTCGAGTCTGCATCAAGAGATAACATAATCGGATGCTCGAAGACGTATGAACAATAATAGTCGCTGCCCACTGTCACGCTAAAATTGATTCGAGTAACGATGATGGAGATTGAATACGTACCAATATAAATCCTATAATTTTGCTGTAGGCCTACTTTACAAAGCAATTAAAACGTTTCAAGCCATACACGCAAAATTGTGTAAAAATATACACATTATAAATTGCCATCTTTAAAAAAGGCCACTAGGCTACAAATATTAAAAAAAGAGAGAATAAATTCTGCAACTCATGATTTGGAAAGTTAGTTCCACATTTGTTTCAATTCAACACTGTTGTATTTCAATTCAACACTGTTGTATTTCAATTCAACACTGTTGTATTTCAATTCAACACTGTTGTATTTCAATGCAACACTTCTGTATGATCTGGTAGCGTTGTTACGAGATAAGAGGCGTGAAATCACGTTCCATGGTGTCTACTAAGCCACATCCTCGCTACTCCGACATCGAGTTAACGCGAATGTCTCTTTCGTTGCCGTGTCAAAACGCAAAGGTAGAAAACTGGAGCACTGCTGTGAGCCAAGCGCTTCAAATTTCATTCAAACTTCACACCAGACACCATGACAGTCAATCGGAAACATGATTTAAAAGTATTTTATGTTCTCGTTTCGTATTGCCTTTTTGTTTGTTTAAAACTAACACGAAACCAGACGCTTAGAGAAGGAAATACTACACAAAGACAAAGATCAGTTGACATCAGCTATACTCACTACTATTTACAATAGCAACTCCCCCCACTTTTGTACACCAACATAGTAAATAGTTCTGTTGCAGCAATCTTGTACTCGCGGCGTTCTACCGAGCCCGAGCACTGCAGAGACCAGACGGTTCCTTACGAGAGGCTGTCGTCTGCCTTTAGTCTCTTGACCGCAGCGGGAGTCGTCTTCCCGTCGGTGGCAACTCGTTTTACGCCAGGCTTTGCGTTCGCCAATGGGTCAGCTACGACGGGCCAAACAAACACAGATGTCAGGTCAACAAACAGGGAATGCACATCTACATCTCACTCTTTTCTTTCAGCCACTACTGTTTCATCATTAAATTAGATTTGAACTTTTATTCACCAATTATGTAGTGTTTAAATGACGCACTGTATTGACAACTGTCCATGTGGCACTGGTCTATAGGCGTTGGTGTTTAACAACGCACTGTATTGACAACTGGCCTTGTGGCACTGGTCTATTGGCGTTAGGGTTTAATAACGCACTGTATTGACAACTGGCCCTGTGGCACTGGTCTATTGGCGTTGGTTTTTAACAACGCACTATATTGACAACTGGCCCTATGGCACTGGTCTATTGGCGTTGGTGTTGAACAACGCACTGTTTTGATAACTGGCCCTGTGGCACTGGTCTATTGGCGTTGGTGTTTAACAACGCACTGCATTGACAACTGGCCCTGTGGCACTGGTCTATTGGCATCGGTGAATGATAGGGTGATAATGAAGGTGATAATGAACCTAACAGGGAAGAGAGGAAACCCAGTGCTGGTTCGTTGCCATACTCCTGTCGAAAAGCACCAAGGGGACCACCGCTTAACGTCCTTTCCGAAGACCGGTACAACTCGAACAGCATGGGATTCTTCCAATAATCTGTGCTGTTGAGAGGTTGATGGCAAGGGGAGTGAAGCTGCAGCACTAGCTTCAAACCCTTTAACCACTTTCCCAAACAGAAATGAACCTTGGTATGAATGGTCACACATCCAATCTTTGGTCCATCGCTATGTTGCTTAGCTTCGGTGATCTCACGAGACCCGGTGTATCCAACAGCTGAATCGTTCGGTCACCCATGACCCAGCGTAATGTTGCGTAACTTCGGTGATCTCATGAGAACCGGTGTATCCAGCATTCCGAACCGTTCGGTTACGTCTCATCATTTTCAGCTAAACTGGTACATCACTGGCTTCCAGACAAAGTTGTGCCAAAGATTTATTTCAGTTTCATTCAGCCGTCGAACTACGTTGCCGATTACCGAGCCTTACCTTGAAGCCACCTGACTTGGGTGGCAGGTCCGTAGCCTTTCACATTCTTGGCCGCGATACGGAAAATGATGGCAGCTTTAGTGGTGGTGTCGATGTGTGCCGCTGACAGGGACGAGTTGTGAACCGTGCACTGGTTGTCCACTCCGGTGAAAACGCGCACAAATGCCAGCTGCGTCGACGTCGTCCCCACCGCTCGGGTCTCGCACTGCAAGTAACAGTACAACGCAGTTAGTTCCGTTACTTTTTTCCGTGCCTCGCTCCGTTTGTTTATTTCAAAAGCCGGTATCGGGTGGACATTTCGTATCGCCGATTAACACGGCAACCGCAATCTGACCTTTTCTCGCCCCGGCAAAACGTTTAAGTTCAATAGTATGCCACTTTTCGGAACTCACTTGTATTATTGTCGTCTTCAAGACCCGTGAATTATCTTTTAGCAACATTTCTTGGCACCAAGTAGAAAACTAGCTCCTCATTTTTCGGGACCTTTTCCATCGGTCCTGTCTTATCTTTGCAGATGGAATAAATCAGAGAAATACTTAGGCCACTAGTTTGTTAAGCTAGGTTTACACAGTTCAATTTTTAGTTCAATACAGGCAACTCAAGCTTCCTTGACTCGTTAAAATCAATAACTTGAACAAGATTCGTTGAAAGAAAGATTTGAACGCAAGATTGAGCTCAAGTCATTTCGTTTAGGTAATGTTCTAATTCCATTCAAGTTAGCGCTCAAGTTTTTGAGAGCAACCAACCAGAGAGCAGTGATATTTCTAAAAGATGGCTCCGAAAAAAAGCAAGGTTTCGTGGACGCGTGAATAAATGAAAATGACGATAATAAATGATATAGAAATAATAACTGAAAATAATGTGAAAATGGATATATCAACGATATCTTCCAGCTTACTGTCTCTAGCTGTCATATCGAACGCCATATTTGATGGTGTCATATGCCACTGCCTGGATTGACAATTTTAGAAGGCTACGATTGAACCGTGTAACCAGCTCGCTTCAAGTGCAGTCAAGAGTTCGTTCAATGCATTGAAGTCGAGATGCATTGAACGGAATGGAACGAAAAATTGAACCGTGTAAACCTAGCTTTAGAAAGTTCGTAATTTGTAAGAGGATTACCGTCGACTTTTGCGAAACGATTACGATACCAGCCAAACGATATGATTTCGGGTGATTTAAAAAACCGATAGTCGATGATTGATATTGTCGTAGAGGCTTGCGATAATGTGGCAAGATTTTTAATTGTTCAGCAACCCTATTGAATGAAGCCCTGGCATAAGTTGTTAAGCCTGTTTTACAGTTAAATTTCCCATACACATTTGTTGACACAATTTCAGTTTCTTAAGTTCCAATTGTTGTGATTTGGCTACAATTGGTGGAAGGAAACTGTGTCAAAGATATTGAATGAAAAATTGGACCGAGTAAAACAGGCTTTCGAATAAAACCTTTCTTTGGGAAGTTGCAGATAAAAGGAATTTCATCTGAAAACATCTGGCTGTACATAGAGCTCACCCCCGGGGCAAGCTCTTGGCCAAACTCATCGAGATTTCAACCACGATGCGTCCAACGCATCGCGTACGTCACGGCTTTAAACAGAACTGTATTTGCAAGAAGCTCATCTAGCCTTCGATCTGCTGTAATTCACACCTCACATTCAATTCCGGCCGGTTGTTTCTGACTATCTGATCGTTAGGTATCGGTTGAAGTAAACGGATTAAAGTAAACTGGGGACGTTGGCAGGTACGGAAATCGATACTTGTGTATCCAGACATTACTCACTTCCAGTAATCAACTTGAAAAGCTATTACTCGACATTAATTCACACAAATGACTGCGATATTTGTACTTCTACTTTCTAATAGTAAAACTTGACTCCCGGTGCAGCAAGTTTTCTTAAAAGATTTGTCTTAGGTCTCTTGCCCAGCCCTTTTTTAAATTTTTTTCCTTTGCCTGTTAAACATTATATAAATATAGCAAAAAATTCCCGTTACACACTCGGTGCGAGACTCAATTTCATCTACAACTCTTTCGCTTAATACCTCTGGTTATCTTGAACGGTGATTGCTAGAGGAACCTTATTCTGAAATGAATAGCGAACAGGAGGAAGGACGGGCCGAAAAGCCGGCAGGTACGGTTAAGCAACGACTCCGGCGTAAAAACACCAGGCAAGGTAAGACGGGGCCACCCACCAACAGCCCCCAGTACAAACAAATTTACAAATTACAGTCATAATGGGTAAAGAACATGAAGATAATATCTAAAACACCTGAAGGAAATCCACCGAAACATCGTTGACTCGTTTGGGATAGACTTGTGGTTTAGTGTTCAGGTTCCTGCGCTTGCTAATGCGTAGCGGATGGTTGCACTTCGGCTGGAAAGGATCAGGATAGGTCCAAGTCAGGATCACATGGGCATGCAGATGCACCTACAAACACATCAACACAATCCTTGCAAATTATTGACTAAAGCTATTCGCAAATGGAGATGTATACATTCTATACAGTGGGAGAGCATACTGCGTTACACCCACAAAATAGGCTCTCTAGCCGTACCTTTCTGTGTTAACTGCCACCATCGCCCCTATGCTCTCCCAGTTAATAGAGTGAACATTCTATACAGTGGGAGAGCATACTGCGTTACACCCACTAAATAGGCTCCCGGCCATAGCTTCCCGAGTTAACTGCCACCATCGCCCCTATGCTCTCCCAGTAAATAGAGTGTACTTGCTGGGTATTTTTAACAATAAAAATTCCGTAACTTGTGCTTTTTTCAAAAAAATTTTAATTACATTTTTTGCAATTTTTCTAAACAAATGGCTGTCCCTATCACTATTGTATGCTTGTGTACAAGGGCAGGGCCGCACCGAAATGTGCAGAGGACTTTCTTCGGACTAAGTGAAATTTCACCATAGTTAATTCCCCTGCGAGATCAGAGATTTGAAAGTAGAATTTTGGTTTTCTACACGTGGAATTTTCTGTGCCAATAAATAGAGATATTCACTGTCAATGATCTTGCTATCGATAATTGTTTCGTAATTATCATCGGTTATTGTACCTAGCTACACTATCAAAATGATCGTTTTCACACTAATTTTTATCGTTTTTTTACAGCTTATCATTGGATTTTTTTACTCGCAAGTATCTAATTTTGTGGAATTTTCACGGGCTGATGTAAGTATCAAACACTAAGTGAGGAAGTTCGCCCCTCCCTCCCTCCCTCCTTCCCTCCCTCCCTCCCTCCCTCCCTCCCATCGCATTGCCTCTGGGAATCCCATAAAGCACAAATAAATCTCACCAGTTCAAACAACTGGCGCTCTAAAAACAAAACAAAAAGTTTTGTCAGCATTGCTTTTTTTGTGTGAAATACAATTATTCTGATCATTTCAACACAAAAATCAATAATAATATGCAAGTAATTTGCAATGACAGAAATCAGAACCATTATCAGTGACCACCCCTTTTTTTGCACAGAATAATTCCCCTTGCAGTGAATCACATGTCCAGTCTCAAACCACAGGGGAAAACTCCGGGTGAAATCTCATCGAGTCTGCAGAGCATCCGTTGATAACTTAAGGTAACATTATTGATTTCAGTCTTTGCTATAGATATCAATTATTTACATACTTGTACTTGTTGTAATCAAGGAAATTAGTTTACTTGGCATCACTTTTATGTGATTCCATCACTGCATATTGTGATTATTGTTGCAGATATTAATGATTTATAGATCTACCGATATTACATTTCGATGCATTTCCGTTCCGACAGCGGCAGTTTGCATTATCATTTTAAAAGCCAACAGCCTTGTAGAAAACAATCCGAACAATTTTTTGTGCTGCAACCTAGTCACTTAAACTTTATATAAAACAGAGATGATCGCCAAAACTGAGGCCCAAATTTTTAACAGTCAATGCACAGTTTCACCGTTGTTTATCTTCCAATCGCTATGGCAACGGCTCATCAGATTTAACGAGGACTCAGATTTTGAACCAGCATCAGTGAGAAACGAAAGGTAATCGTCTCTGCTCTCGACAATGTGATCCGAGACTGGAGGTGCAGCGAAAGGTCGCGTGTGCAACGATACTCGTAAGAAATCTACTCTTTGCATAAAAGATTAAGGTATTTTCCCTTCTACATTGGGTTCTCCCCATGGCCCATGATAAACTAGCTGGCCATCGGTCAATTTACAATTTCCAAGGGGAACAAAATACTTGTAACGAACCTGAAACTCACAAGAAACAAGGATAAAAAAGCCAATCAACAGCAACAGCAACAGCAACAAAACAAAACACAAAAGCCTGAATGGAAAGTTGGTTGGGAATTGGCTCGGGGCATGCAAACCACAAAACCCATGCCGTGCCTCCACGACTATCACACTGCAAATTCCGCATTTTGGACCTTCCATTATGAATAGCCGCTAGGGGATCAAAACAAATCGAATAACTACGCCGACGGTCTTGCCTCTTGAAAGCCGGGCTTAATTTGGACCAGCTCTTAACAATGCCAAAACTCGCGGTACCCGTGAAATGAGAAATCGGGAAGAATAACCGACAACGCAGAATCCATTGCAGAATGGTGAGATTTACTTGTGAATAAAGTTAGCTAAATATGGCCAACAGGAATGCAATTTTAGTAGGCCTCTTTTATTGTCAACAATTCACTGCTCCGTGCATTAACTCGTGTTGCCCAGCCTTTTACAGCTCGAACTTCCAAGTTTCGATGATCGACCATCGACGAAGAATCTCGCCCATGTCAAATTGAAAAGAAGCAGGATCCGAGAATTGGCGTAGCTGCGTTGGCATTATTTTCGTCTTGTTAGTGTCGCAAAATACGAATCACCATTGAATCATATTATTGTTGGCGCGGACTGACTGCTGGGCGAGGGATTGGGACAATGACTTCTAATTATAAACATACCTACTAATGTATTTAGAGCGCATCGAGTGGCGATTCCTACACTGCAATTATACGGCCAGTACGAATAGACAGGGTAATGGTTGAAGCAAACTTTGGGTTTCATATTTGGCCGAAAAAAAATGATAATATCCCACTTAAAATCAGGTATTTTAAAAAGTAAAAAAAAAACATTTCTAATACATTTTGTGAGAAAGCCAGTTGAATTCTGGAGGTAACCAAGTTTGGTGACTGCCACTTAGTTTCGCTACAGTAATTCAAAGAAACTGCAAATCTGATGTGTTTTTTACCTGCCCCTCATTCCACCTAACATGTCGGGATGATGGAATATTGGACATGCAGTTAATGGAAGACAAGCGACAGACACCCCTGTTGAAGCAGATAAAAGCGCTGCAAGTGCAAGCATTGCAGTGTGATCGTCGAGGAAGCACAGTTTTAAGCGAAAGTTAATAAATAAACGTTAGATGTTATGGGCAGTAAAGTACAGCACAAGAAAACAAATACACCGGAAACGAAAGCAGGTCAATACGTACCGATGGCTGGGCACTGCGAACGGCCAGGTAAACCGAGTACTCCGTGATTTGGCCGCTCACACTGGGCGGTTCCCACGATAGGTGAGCGCCTACGGCAGACTTGGTGATCTTGATGGCAGATGGCGCGCCCGGCAAAGTCATCGGCTTCACTGGACTCGCCTGGCAAACCAAACAGAACACGTCACGGTTGGTACGTGCGGTACATGCGATCAAACAAACCACTGGCTGGGAGAGAGATGGACAGAATTGGTTTCATTAGCAATGAGGGTTTACTGTCCAGTTTTTATTCAGCTAAAAACTCAGTGATAACTTAGAAATGCTACACTGGGGTAGTTGAGTTCAAGTTCAATGCCGTCGAAAGGGTATACTATGAGTGGGTATCAGCAGGTTAGCAGGGAATCGTAATTTACAAACAGATTTTTGTCCAGTTTTTCCCAAGAAATTGATTCACTGTTGGTGTGGATTTACCATCATTTGTTTCCATTGGTATATTTACTTTTACAACATTTTTAACGAAATTTGCTGCAAAACTCAGTACTAACTTGGTAATGCTTCACTATGGGTCGTTGAATTGAAGTGCAATACCCGCGTTGGAAAACTGGCGCATTTCGTTTGAAAAAACAGCTAGTCTGGTTCGTGTCTTTTTACGATGCTAAGAAACTGCCTCCGATTACAATGCAAATTGTGAAATCTGGAGCGGCGACAACTTTTCACCCTCCATTCTTCCTGAAAGTTGTGTAAGTACCTACTTTAGCAATTTTCCGCAGTTAAATGATCCCGTTTTCTTCCATATTGTCACGTAATTTCTTATCATTTTCATTATACAAGTCCAGGTAGTCCTTTACACTTAATTTGAAAGCACAAAAAAAAATTACCGTCTGGCCAGAAGTGTGGATATATTTACGTTAAATTTAGCCATCCACACCTCACGAGGTTAAAATGAGTTTCTCAAAGCCTTCAAGATAAACGTTCGCTTCCCAAACCGGTCGAATTAGAACAAAATTCAGTTTGTCAGATTTTCATTTGGCCGCTAGGAGTGCCACTGTAGCAGAACAGAAATGATGAGACAATGTCTGCGATGTGAAGCTGTGAGGCGACAGTGGTGCTCCTAGTGGCAAAAACTCAATTGGTCAACCTCTAATTTCGTTCCAATTGGACACGCTGGAGAAGTGAGCCCGAGCAAACGTTCATCTACGAGGCTGTGGAGTTTTGATGGAGAAAACTTGTTCCGTTATCTCTTTTATCTGGCAATTTCCGATTCCTCGAGTGTACCTACCCACACTGGCTGGCTACCAACGGACTTACTACTCTCAGACATGATATCTTGGGAAATCGCTTAAAGAGTGCATCCTAGGTCGTGTCCTCGTCCCGGAAGTGCAGGTGCCGGTCCCTGAATGGTTCGCTCTGAACCCTTTCAATGCTACAAGCGTGCTTACGCATTCTGTGATCACATTGGCCCGCCTTATCCTTCACTCTCCACTAGATGACCGCCATGACATTTTTGCACACCTAGTAGCCAACAGCTGAACCATCGAATGCCATCCAGAAATGTCACGTTGATGCGTCAGCTGCTTTAGTCGGTACGTTTCTTTGTCAAATATTAGATTTTAGCAAAAGAAATTCAGCACTAAAAATGGCTAAGCTCCGATAAGTGTTTTTTGTTACTAAATTGATTGTGTTAGAAAAATGATTATTGGTGGCATGGATAATGTCAGCTTGTTTTCACAATTATGTTTCGTTTTCAATATTTGAACGATTCCGTTTCCAGGAGTTGATGGTAGCATGGATCTTTTTTTTTGTGGACTCGAGAAAGTCAGGTCTCCTCGAATACAATACACAAACAGGGCGAATGTTCTAAAAGATGAACTATGTACAGCTAGTCTGTAGCTTTTTT
>QKMV01003063.1:0-12059 GCA_003287335.1 Lednia tumana
TTTATTATTTATAACTTTAAGTAGCCTATTTGCTCTAACAGAGATAGCAATGAGCTGCTCTTAGAGAAGCTGCACATTATTATTGTTATTATGAATGGAAGTGAAATACTGATGTGAGGTCTATGAAAATATATTTTTAGTCTACTGCCTACACTACTGTGAATTTAAATGAAGGTTGTGCAGTTTCTTGAACTGATAGTTGTGCCGGTGACGGTACCTAATCACCCACTTATTTATATTTTCAGTAGTAGGCCTAAATAAAATTAAAAGAAGCAATATATTACATAGAATTGAACGTCTTATTTTGGCTCATTGTACTTTTTACACTTTTCTTTTGACTTAGTAACAGGTGGTGCCCAGCAGTTTGCAATAAACCGAACAATATTCAAGCAATGGTCACGTTATGCGGATACAGTTTATGACGTATAAACGTCTTTTTCCCAGAATAGCAACGATGCTTCAAGGAAGACTAAATTAGATCATTCAGTCAGGGTTACACGGATTGCACGTGGCGATAACTAACCCTGCGGCGCTGAGGTTATAATAAATTGCTGGCGACAGGGAACGTGATAGCTTGACGATGGAGGTGTTACATTCGCCTGGATTCCTGATGACCTCAGCCAACTTACGATTGCAAGCCGGCACAGGAGCTACCCCTCGCATGCTAGTAATGTGTCAATAGGAGCATGCTTCCCGGCTTATGCATAACTGGTTTAACCGCGGGAGCGAGAGAGAGAGGGAGAGAGAAACTGATCCGGACGATCGAAATAACATATGACTTGCATGAAGTATGACAAACGAGGTTTGACAATTTGCACCCGGAGTTCGGCGCCGTGTTGGGCCGCCACCATTTTAAACCCGACTCCAGAAAACGGATCGTTATTGGGAAGATTTTCTATTTCTGGGACTAAGAGAAAGAGAAGCAGAACTTTACCTAGGTATGCTTCGCAGGTCACACTTTTCGAGGTTTTCTTCAGTGCTAGTGAACCATATTTCCAATAATTTTTCAACACCCTCGAAATATTGCACATCGTTATTATTCTCAGAGCCAGCCATCCTCCGGCCGCAGCGAGCTACCCTGAACGCTGAACGGTAATCGTTGACTGGGCAGACCACGACAGGCGCACAGAGAAGGGAAAGGGGAGATTGCGCTGTGCTTGCACCGATCTCACTTTGCAAAATGTCCCAATCCTAACGCATGCGCGATCGATATGGTCCCCAGCCAGTTGCAATTTTTTTATGAAGTTTTCTATCATTAGGTTGGTAGTACTGAATTTTCCTTAGCTGTGATTAGTCGACCAGGAATGCCTATGGCCGCCGTTGAGTTAGGTTTTGGGTCCACGTGTTGAACTGATTAATCTATTTAATTTGCAAATATGTCGGACGATTTGGATGGTTTTGAGTCGGAACATGAGATGAACGATGAGGTTCACTCTAATTTGATTTCAGCTGTCACGCAGCTTGAAGGAAAACATAGGTAAAGTATGGCACTACATTGGTTATGAATACTTCTGGCATGCTCCTGGTTTTGGCATCTGAAGTTACCTACTAGATTCTAGAAAAACAGATATTTGGCTCCACACTGTAAACAGTTTGGTACTATGTTCAGCGAGGGCATAAAGGCAAATCAAATGACTGCTAGTGTTTAGGAGGAAGTGCTAATTTGTAAACTGGCTAGTGGTTATTCCACAATAAATTACTTAGCGGGGCCGCAGCTTGCAAAGTCAGAACAGAGGAGTTAAATGCTGTTATGTTCTTAACACTTCAACTTTGAGGTCCACCTGAATTTTTCATGAATCTTGTTGCCAAGGGCGAGGGTTGATGGCACTGTTTCCCCACACCCATCCGACTATGCTTTTGAATGAATAGTAGAAATCTTCAGCAATTAATTTTGCTTCAAACTTGCTACACTTCCCAAATTGTTCAATACAGCTCTGAACAACGGAAATCTAGGCTGGTTTTTCACTGGCTTGGTAGTGTAGAGTGAACTTAAAATTTTGACCTTGACCAGGATTTGAACCTAGGTCTTCTGCAATGCTAGTGCAGCTTGTTATTAAGTTAATCCACCGATAAAATATTACCATTAATGGATTAATGCCATAGTAGTAATCAGTAATTGGATTGCTGAACTTCCTAAATGGGCCTCCCAAATCTCAGCCCTTAGTGTACCTACCTCAGTTATCTACTGAGGTGAGCAGATTCACATTGTCAGGACTGAATTTACGGACAATGTTTGTCCAATCTAGTGTAGGTGTGATAAGGGAATTGTAAAAAAAAATGGCTGCTCTTAGTGCTATTCTGGCCAAGCTGTTCATTTTTCTTTGATGCCAGGGACATAAATAAACCATCGGCCTCTCTCCCATGCAAAATGGAAAAGTCCTTGTAAAGCATCCTTGTACAATTTTTGTGTGGATAACGGTAGAAACTTCGTATCCATTCGTAAAAAGTGAGCCACAGTACCTGGAAATCATGCCACCACATTTTGGTTTCATTGGCCAGGGCACACAGCCCTGGTTTTTTATAATTTTCCACAGTTTGTTGCTGCCTGTAGGGCAAACGCTATCTTCCATTTCAAAGAAATTTGCAGGATACCTACCGTTACAAGATAAAAATAAGGGTGCTAGAATGAGGGAGAAAGAAAGTTTCATTCATCAGACCAATTCTTTACAACAAATTATCCAGCCTATTTAAAAGACATGAGATAAAGTAGGGATATTTTCAAATGAATGATTCAGGACTTTAAAATTCTACATAGCTTTTATAATATAGAAAAGTTTTTCAAAAAACTATGTTCAACTGGCAACGCGTTTATATATAATACATTACGATGAAGCCCTAGTAAATATGAATGTTTGTGTTTGTAAATACTGTACAAACGAGAGTAAATTAATAATTATAAAAGATGAAGGGTTTTGTAAACCTGTTGAATCTTTAAAGATTATACACCATGGCATACACAATAAACAATGAAACAACAAAGAACTAAAGTGGAAATTGATCTCCACAGGAATAAGTCAAAATTTGAGCGCAATCGTTTTCACAATTTTTCCAGATTCAATAGTGACCCTCAACCTTCAAGAATGTTTAATTTGTTTTAACATCGATGGTCTTACATTGGAGAATGATCTGTAATGTTGAGCCCTTCAATTTCACTTTATTCTGCCCGTTTTTTTTTATCATCAACATTATTTTCCGTTTTTCTCTTACCAGTTCAGTGCGAGGTTTTAGCAATTGAGCGAACATTATAACATTTCAATTAAAAGTAGGTAGGTAGGCAACTTGCCATGTACTTTGGCACATCAATTCAAAAATCAATGCTTTAAAAGAATTGTTATAGAACGAGGCCGCTATAAAGTTGTAGGTAAATTTAGAATTGATTGGAAAGACTGGTTTGAAATATTTATTTTGAAAAAATAACGTTTCTGAAAACAGTTAAAGGCAAGTTTCTGTAAAATAAATGTCTTCACATGAGTTTTTCCAATTAATTTCTAATACACAAACTTATAAAAATTTGATTGTCATTTATTTCTTTTGCAAATTTGTTTACTTTACTGTATAGCTTAATTTTTGATATTTTTTAAGTTGTCTATGGAAGTTTTGCACATTGACATAGCGATACCACCAAGCCCTAGTATTAATAATTTATGTATAATTTGTTTAGAGTGAGATTATTATTTTATATCTTTTTATCTCACACTGCACACCCTATCACGTTTATTCTCACCCTTTTTCAACAAATTCTGTTCTTCATTTACAGGGTGAAGGTATCAGTTCGGAAAGAACCAACTGTCGAAGTATCTGAATTTCATCTAGTGAAGAGTGGAACCGGGCAACGAGATGCAGTTCAAGTCCACGAGCTGGCATCAGTTCTTGGGGCACGATCTAGCCACAACACAATTACCGATAAGATCAAGAAATCATTCAAAGCCAAGACATTGCCGAAGCCACTGGAAAAGATTGAAGCAAATCGGGTAATTTCTATTTGTTAGAATGTTGAAGTATCCTTGAGGAAGCGATAAGAATAGTTTTTGGGTTTGAGTTAACAATAAAAAATTTCTTTATTGGTATTTCGTTTGATATGTTGAAACAGTATCCATATATGTTGAAATCATGCTATTTTGTTGAAATATTGATAGATCAGTAATGATGCCTTCGAATATCCGGATAATATTTGGTTTCGGTAGTATTTGGTTACAATTCAAATTTTAATGGATTGAAGTGTTTCTAAAAAAAAAGATCAGGGAGAGAGTGTGACAGCTGCCATACTTTACTCCCGCATGCCTTCTCCACCCCCTACACCTTAACCACGTTGAAAGTAAAATCGCCTCACCATTTCTCAGCCTCAACTCCGCTGCCGTTGCGCTAGCCCGTATCTGCTGTCTCGAGCAAACCACATACAGCAAGGCGTCAGGAACCAAAAAAAACAGTTTTTTCAATTTTAATTTAGCTTGATTTTGAGATCTGATTGATTCCTAAATTAAGTTTTGATTTGTACTGCTACTTTGCTTTTTTTTTATGTAGCTAGCAGTGTGGGGGTAGTTACTTGTTTAGTGTAAAGGGAACTTTTAAACTTTAAAGTACTTCAATTCGAACGTGAATGTTTAAAAGTTCAAGTTCATTAAAACATTGAATAAAGTTAATTTAAAAATTCACTTGAAATTCATTTCATTAGTTAGTCGTAGATTTAAAAAAAAATCCTTTTTGTCTTACGATCCAATCGGAGTGCGATTAATTGCGGCTTATAAAATACCTGGAAGGAAATGTGATATCTTCTTGTAGTGACTGTTAATTGGAAAACTTCCCAACATATCTTGTTTGGTCTCCGAAAAAACTGAGCGCTCATTAGTTTATTCGCTTAGAATGAGCTAATAGAAAGTTAGCTTGTAGAGTTTGCGGAAGTCATGCGTACAGAGAGCGTCACGCACTTTCACGAACAGGAGAAGAAGGCACGTTTGTACTTTAGAGCTGAACGTTTAAGAACGTGAAAGTTAAAGAATAATGTTGAGCTTTTCAAAGTTCAGTTCAATGTGTTCACTAGAAAAGTGCACTTTGCATCTATTTGATATGTTCATTTCCCAACACTGGTAGCTAGTCCCTACGTAGTTAATATTCCAACTATGTAAATACGCTTAATTTTTATATAATGGCATGGGAAAATCTAACATCGTCGAAACAAAAAACAAACAAAAAATAAAACATTCTAGTATAGTTAACTTAACTTACTCTGTCCCCCACTTTTTTTACGAGGAGGGAAAAACCAGGTTATATGCGGATATTGTTTTTCGTATATCCAGGTACAAAACCATTGTACGCAGGCATCCCATTGGTAGATAGTATTTGATATGGAAATATCATTATCTATGTCTTGAATATTGATTGCAAAAACTTACATGACACAAGCAAATACTAATTTTAAATTTACAATTTGCATAATTTACATGTTGTTTAGAAATTTAAAAATTAAAAATTACACAAAATTTAGGAGAGTTCACTTAAAATATCCAACGAAAACAAATGCAGGGGTACTGAGAAAACACTAACCCTCACCGCAAGGCTCTAGGTTTGACAACTCGACCCGGTATTTCATAAAGCACCATGGGCCAGGCTTTGGACCATTTGGACCTTTCTCCTATTAGTGGTTTTATTGAAAATTTTCACATTTCGTTGTTTATAAAAATTTTAATCTTCCAGTTATAATCTTCAAGTGTGTGATTCTTCTTGTGCAGATTGATCGCGCAGTCCGATATCAGAACGTTCACAAGGAAGTCTCGAGATGGGATGCCGTGGTGTCAGCAAACCGAGTGGCAATGAATCTTTCATTTCCCCTGAACCACGAGACTATTACAATTGCAACCCCAACGCAGTTTCACAAAAAATTCATAGCTCAGACCCCCCTGGAAGTAGAAATAGAAAAGGCACTCAACAACGGAGCTACACCCACGAATGAAGAGGAACCGAAGATCCCTGAGTTCCCATTGACTCTGAAAGAATTAGTTCTTCGTCGCAAGGAACTGGCAAGGCTTCGAGCGCAACAGTCATACCGAGAAGCAAAAGCGGGCCGTCAACACAAGATCAAGAGCAAGACATATCACCGTGTTCTTCGTAAAGAAAAGGTCAAGCAACAGCTAAAAGACTTCGAGGTATGTACTCTTTTCTTATAATTAATTTATCAACAGTAGAATAAAATTGCACACAACGTTTCGTCACGGATGAAACGTCGGCGACAACTGACAAAATTTTCCACGAAAGTCAACAAGTCACAAACCGTAAATAAACAAATAACACTTACTTCGTAATACTTATATTTACTAAAGTTTACGCATCGGTATTTAACCTTTACTGGTCATTTACCTAGAGATCCACATCACTAGAAAAATTCAATACAATTAGAAAAAAATGACAAATGTGTATTTCAGAAAAAATAGTTCCTGGAGTGCGCCCAAAACCGTGGAATACCTAAGTTCAGAGATGTTGAAGATTCCCTGAAAATTTCATTGAAATCGGTGCAGGCTTTGAGGCAACATCGTGCAAACAGACAAAAAAATTACATACCAAGCTTTTTTCTACAATCAGTCAAATTGAAGTCGTCTCTTCACTCACTACGCTTATCCAAGTTGATTTTGACGTTTAGTTGTTTAGCTGGGTTTAGCTGTTTTCAACATGAGCAGCTGTTATTTGCAGGTGCTGAAAAACACGGATCCTGAATTAGCTCTTCAGCAGCTGGAAGAATTGGACAAGACCCGCGCAGAAGAGCGAGCATCGTTGCGTCATCGCAGCACCGGCAAGTGGGCCAAGGGGCGTGCCCTTCGCGCCAAATACGACGCGGAGGTATGAGGATAACCCTTTCCATTTGTTTTCTATTACCCAGCAGTGTTCTTTGAAGTCTTTGGCTCAAACCTGGCAGTTACTGATTAATGCAGACAAGAAAATCGTTATGACAAAGTCAGATTTATTTGTACTCAAATTAGCATTCGTCAACATTACCATATTTGTAAAATTTTGAGACAAATAAATGTAGATGAAACTCATCTGTAAAATTGGCAAATAGAGCTTCGAAAATTTTGGTTCAAACTTGAATTTTTGATTTCAGAGCCGCAAAGTTCTAGCCCAGCAATTGGCTATAAGCCGAGATTTGACACAGAAAGTTCGTAAAGATGAAAGCAGCGATGAAGAGGATGTAAACATGCCAATGCAAATCCCCAACACAACAGACAATCCGTGGGTAGGGCCGGTGGCAGCGGAATCCGAAGTTGCCGATTTTTTGAGCGAGTATGAAAAATATCGAGAAAAGCAAAATATACTCCAAGCATCGAAGAGCATCGAAGAACATGAAGAGCAACCAGAACCAAGCAATGATAGCGGGCAGGAAGATGAGGATCCGCTTGTTGATGTGGTTGATGCCGAAAAAGCTCCAGTGGAAGTATCAATAACAAAAATTGCAACACATCCTGATGCAATGAAAAGCAGAAAGAAAGCAAATGATAAAGTAAAGTTCAGTGCAGAGAAAGGATCTGAGACAGGCCAGGTCGCTGTAATTTCTCCAGCAAAAACAAAAAAAACAAAATCAGGTCCTCATTTTGATGTGAAAAATAGCACAAAGAAAGCAAATGGCAAAGTACCAAAGCAAATTGGTGCACACAAGAAAGGAGGCTTAAAACAAGGGTCGAAGACAGATGGGAAAATTAAGCCGTCGGGAGTTAATCCCAGAATTCAACAAAACAATGTCGATAATAAACAAGTTGCAAATACCAGTGAAACTTCAAGGAAAAGGAAGAAGAATTTAAAACCCACCAAAGTCTCACCTGGCTGCTCAAGTTTGCTTCCCGACGAAAATGACGGAAATCCTACGAAAAAGAAGTTGCTAAGAAAAGATGTTAATATAGATAGTCTCTTTGAAAATATTGACCAGAAATTCAAAAAGAAACTGGCTAAAAAAATAAGCAAACTGAAAGCCGAGCTGCAGATCCGAGACGGTAACTTCACAGTGGCTGGTACTGATGATGAGAATGAAGACGAAGGTTAGTTATAAAATTTTTGAGACTCATATCTCCTGACTAATTTCAGCACTATAGTTTTTACTGAAACTAAACTGCCTTAAAGGGGCAGTTTAGTTTCAGTGAAGTTTTCAGCATTTTAACCCAGTTATTAACAGTTTTTTCTTTAAACGAAGGTTAGTTTTTTAAAATTACTTGAAAGTCAATTCATAGAGTGAATGAGGTATCATGGCCGTCTTGTTACATGCATAATGTGCTGCCATATTAGTGAGTTGTGCTTGTGACACAGGTCAAATAACGCTCTTTTACTATCTCTTGTGACATTCTTGTTTAATTCTAAGTGCCTAGAATTTATTTTATATTTTGACATAAAAATAATTATTAACATTTACATTTCTATACTTTTTTGGCGTTTGAAAATTAGGCTATGTAGCAACTAACGTAGCAGCAGCATACCAATTTGAAGCCATCTTGAGATGGGAGATATCATTCTTATTGAATACCCATTGAAATAGTGTTATTTCAAGGTTGCATTGTCCAAACTGACACGATAAAATGGGATTTTGCAAGCTGGCGCTCCAAATGATCAATAGTAACATTTTTTAAGCTGGCAATGTGTCACCTTCAATTAGGTATGCTAGCACCTGAAGCACCTGAGGCCTCTCTCTAGCCTACTGGGCACTTCACATCACAGGGATTCATTGCAAAAATTACGATTCTGCTGCCTTAGTACCTCTTCCTACACACAGTCTAATCTTTTTATAAGCCATGTCAAAATCAGTGGCAGATTATGTTTCTTAATTCAGATCTAGATTGTTGAAAAAAGATCCAACTTTTGTTTTTGCTATGTTATTATGACACGAATTTAAAGATAAAGATCTAAATTTGAATCTAAATATTTATGTTAAATAATCACCTTGCTGAAGTGGGAACCCTCAGATTAATCCTCCTTCTTATAGAACCGAAGAAACCAATCTTTTGTGACTCATTTTATAACACAAATGAGTATCTTTTAATGTACATTTCCACTTTGACAAATATTACATCATAAAATTTTATTGCAACTTTCAGAGACTTAAAAAACTGTGCCTAAGGTATATACCACTGTGCATACACCCTCTGTGTTCCTTGTTCTATTAATTGGCCCACAAGGCTGTCAATACCCTAACTACTAATAAGCAAAGTTAAATAAAAAAAAGTTAATTAAAAATGTTAATAATTTTAATAAAAACCAAGAAACGGCATCTCCTGAAGATGTTCATGCCAACACGGACAAAATGCCGGCAATCGATAAGGCCATGTTTAGGGCCACAAGCTAATCAAACCAGAGCGCTAACTGTAAAACATCAAACTGCATCTGACCACAGTTCTGAAAGTCTGAAATAATCCAAGTAAATTAACAATGTACGTTGGTAACGCAGGCGGATTGCTGGCGTTCAAGAAGCATGCTCACCGCCCTGAGCTGGACGAGCCGTTGGACGAAAGCACAAACGGCGTGTCCCCAGCTGGTCGCCAGCCCTCGATGGCTGCCAGCCTGCTTGATCTCCCAGACGGGCGTAACGCCATCTTCCGCGCATCCAAGATGCAGACCGGGGACGACATTGACCCAAACAAGTTCATGGCCATCAAGCCGATGCACCTCAAGACGCAGCTGCCTGACACGGAAGGTCCGGGGGACGATGCTTTGGATGATGAAGATACGGAGAGGCAAATGACCATCACGGAAGCATTTGCTGGCGACAACGTCGTCGCAGACTTCCTGTGAGTAACTTGATCAGTTGATTAGTGAGGTTTAACCCATTGTCAGGGCTGCCGCTGTGACACCTTAAATTTAATGGGAAACTGGGTGCAAAGCAAGAAATTTTTGTGGCTTTTTCACTGCTAACTTTGCCCGAGGGTCAAACCTGCCCTTTCTTGTTGATTTCAGTGAGAAAATGAAAGACATTTTTGATATTTCACGCAGAAAAATTGGAAAGTTAGAATTTGAAGCGGCTTGCTATTAACAAACTAAAATAAACCACCATTTTAAATAATGGTTTGTTCCCGGTTTCCTTCTTTGCGACATTTAAAACATTCGTTTTCGGCTCTGGTTTTGAACCATATTGTTTTTTTCGGGTTTTTGGTTTTGGCTTCAGCCCCTACTTACAATACTACTACATAAGTAGTATTAACAAATCTCTGTTTATCTCATTTGTCTCACTAATATGTCCGTGTGTAGGAAGGAGAAAGAGGAGGAAGAGAGGAGCTCAAAGCCTGAGCCCATCGCCCTGACCATGCCCGGCTGGGGCTCTTGGGATGACCAAAAACAGCCCAAGTGCAAGAGGAAAGAGAAAGCCCGCAAAAAAAGGCTGAAGAACATGGTCATCATCAGCAAAAAAGTACCCTCAGCTCTAACAAAGCATTTGGTAAGTCTTGGATCTTATTTAAATTTAATCTCTTTCTAAGTGTGCTGGCAAGGAGAAAAAACTAAGTGCTAGGTATGGCAGAGGTTGTTAGAATGGCTGTGGGTTTGTTGTGATTTCGATGAGATGTTAGCTCCAAGGGGTACATTACATAAATCGTCATGCAACTGTGGTCACAATGTGACGGGCATAGCGGAGATCCAAGCCGCCCTTGCAAGGCTTGGGGCCCTTGAAGCCCCTTTGATCAAACTCTGTTCAAATTGTTTATAAATCATGCTTGAACAACAATATCTTAAAAGTTCAATTATATTGTAAACAAGGTGTAACACAACATCGCCTTTACTTACCTATCGTGGAGAAAAGGCCCAACTTTCTTACTTGCAATCAATAGGGAAAGGTATTGGTACAGTTAATAAGTATGGGTAAAAAATACAATTTGATTACATGCATTTTAAGGAAATCATTACGAACTAATCTGTGGTGCATCAATTGGAGCTAGCTGCTAGCAGCAAACACATGGCAAAGTTCATAAGTAGAGCTACTAAAAAAAAAAAAATTGTTGCCTGTAAATTGGGAAACAAAGTTATTTTTGCTCTGCTTTGCCTACACTGAATGTTGTAAGACATCAGCTATCTGCAGTGGTTATTGCTCTATCATGCTCTTTCACTCTAGTAATGATGCAGGACCATTTGACCACTTATGAGATTGGAAACTATGTGATCTTCCAAGGAGGTCCTGATAAGTAGAAAACACATGGCCTGTGTACAAATATAAATGGTAGGGCCATTAATAATTGTTTAATGCCCAGAGGTTTTAAAAAAACACTTGATTAGGGGGCACTAAATCACTTACATCTTTTTAAGAAATAAGTATAGGTAGATTGTAACATATATCACAGTTTGTATTCAATGTTCAGCTGGCATTATGCTTTATCTCTTTTGTGATGTAATGACTGTGTTCTAAACTTTTTGAAGAATTCGAAATTTCGAATACTCACTATGTATATAAACCATCCTAGCAGTGAAAAGGTCATACTTCAAACCATGATCGCATACTGATATATATATCTGTTTCTAGGTCGATACTGTGCCGTTCCCATTCACAAGTGCAGCCGATTACGAAGCGAGCATCCGTGCTCCCATAGGGAACACGTGGATCTCGGAAACTGCTCACAAAAAACTGTGTGCACCACGTGTTTGTACGAAACTGGGAACGATTATCCGCCCCATGACTGAAGATTCGCTGACAAATAAGATGTCTCTGCCAATGGAGGGCAGACCGGAAAAAACTAAGAGAAAATATTGAATGTTGGTCTTGTGTTTTACAATAAAATTACATACCAAACATTCTACATGAACGGCCAAAACTCACTAACACCGTTT
This sequence comes from Lednia tumana, assembly GCA_003287335.1. Taxonomy (NCBI): domain Eukaryota; kingdom Metazoa; phylum Arthropoda; class Insecta; order Plecoptera; family Nemouridae; genus Lednia; species Lednia tumana. The sequence goes on from QKMV01003063.1 coordinate 11,779, forward strand.
TCGAAAATGTTCATACTTATAGCATGGGGTAAAAGACCTAGTACAGGATATTTCATACGTGAAGTGTAAATTAAATGTGAAGAAAGAGGAGTTTCCTACAATTAGATGAAAATGTAGGACAACATACAAAACTGTGTGGCGTTGTTAACCCTTTCCCAGTTGCGGCACAATATATTGCATTTACGCTAGCTCCTTTCAGAGACTATGACGCAAATAATTAGTGATGCTTACTGGGTTATTCATAACGTCAATTGGATATTGAATAAAATATTGAATATAAT
>QKMV01003065.1:0-12053 GCA_003287335.1 Lednia tumana
TCGTTACTGGCCTTCGCTAATTATTCAAGCTGTCACGTGACACCTATCCTAAAGTCTTCGCAGTTTTGATTCTCGCCCCCCGTCGTGTATAACAAGGAGAAATCTGTTACTTTCGTATTGTTGTTTTGTAGTCATCATTGCTCGAAGCTCTTAATGTGTCACCAGCTTTTGTCGGGATATCATTGAAATAGCTTGTCGGTAACTCAAAACGCGGACACGTTTTCGTGTCAACTCGCCGTGCTGTGCGCTATCCCTCGACTGGCTGCAAACTGCGCCGCGCCCGTGCCGACGGGGGTACATGTCAAGATTTGCTTCGCTAAGAAAATATGCGTCAAACTTTTCAGTCTCTTTTTTCTGTTCAGCTTATCATTTTTTCATTTTATTTCCGCGATGTTTATCGAGCGATCTGTTTGGGTTTTAAAAAGGGTATTTATTTGGTCTTTATTTGGTCTTTATTTAGTCTTTATTTGGTCTTTATTTGGTTACTCAAAAACTTGGCGTAATAGACCACATTCAAACAGTTATTCCAGAGACGATTAATATCGTGTGTGTGATGCTTTTGTAAAGTCCTTGTACACTTTGTAAAGTCCTTATTGACTTTGGATTAAGCCTTTTTGAATGTTGTCTATTTTATTGTTAAGACAGTCTGTTGCCAGGGTTGCGATGTCAACCCAAGCTTCCTATTGGCGCAATTAGGTGTCAATGCTCGGACTTGTTCCATGAAATCACTACTTAATTTCAGTGCCAGTTAAAATTTTGGCAAATTATGACTGAAAAATACCTTAACTTCAGCAAAAAATTACATAAATGAAAAGTAATGTACATTTATGATCGAGAAACATCTCTCCACCCGTGAATAGCATAAAGAGAATGCAATCTGGATAGTGTGCACATTCCGCGTTACCATAGAGTATAGACTATATATGTACTGTGTTTTGACTTTACAGAGCCGAAAATATGCGTTTTTTAAATCAGTTCATCAACTTTTTAAATTTCATTTAGGTCTGACGAGGACGATTTAAGAGACTATCGCTCTAAAATCAAACCCACGGATAAAAGGCACACACCATGTTTCCAACGCAAACTCTTTCAGCTGACATATAAACCGCTCTCAGCACGTAGAGATACTGGGGGAAATAATATTGAAATTACGAACGTGTACCACTCGAAAGTCTATAGACATCGTTTATTATATCAATACGCGTCGCTAAGCCTGCTAGATTTAAATAGAAAGGTCTAACAATGTTATTTAAAACTTCTGAATCAAGCCGTCTCCATCAAACACCGCTCTAAAATAAAGACAAAATTCATCGCCAACTGACACCGCACTCTCCACCCGACACCCCGTCACCCCCTCCCACCGCTTTGCCAAGGCGGGCCAATTACCCTCTCGACACGGTCGTTAACGGCGTCCCGACGAGCTGGTCGCCGATCGGAGGACGCCGTCGAAGGGTTGAAATTGGCCCGCCTCGGCTCGGCTTATTAGTTACACAAGCGCTGCAGCTGCATTTGCATGACGCGCTCTATAGGCGGATGCAAAGCGTCGACCCAATTGGCCCACTTTGCGCCCCGACGCGAGCAAAGGGCAGGCGAGGAGCACGCGCGAACTCGGGAACCCGAACCGCCGGCCCAGCTGGCCAACTTCTCACAATAACCATTCGACAGTTCACCTAGGTAGGTACTACAGTCTTGTTACCGAGGCCTAAACGGCCATATTTCAAGCTTGCTATACAGTCTCGTTACCTTAAGGTTTCCAAGGCCTTAACGGCCATATTTCAAGCTTGCTATACAGTCTCGTTACCTTAAGGTTTCCAAGGCCTAAACGGCCATATTTCAAGCTTGCTATACAGTCTCGTTACCTTAAGGTTTCCAAGGCCTTAACGGCCATATTTCAAGCTTGCTATACAGTCTCGTTACCTTAAGGTTTCCAAGGCCTAAACGGCCATATTTCAAGCTTGCTATACAGTCTCGTTACCTTAAGGTTTCCAAGGCCTAAACGGCCATATTTCAAGCTTGCTATACAGTCTCGTTACCTTAAGGTTTCCAAGGCCTAAACGGCCATATTTCAAGCTTGCTATACAGTCTTGTTACCTTAAGGTTTCCAAGGCCTAAACGGCCACATTTCAAGCTTGCTATACAGTCTTGTTACCTTAAGGTTTCCAAGGCCTAAACGGTCATGTTTGAAGCTTGCTTTACAGTCTTGTTACCGAGGTCTAAACGGCCATATTTCAAGCTTGCTATACAGTCTTGTTACCTTAAGGTTTCCAAGGCCTAAATGGTCAAGTTTGAAGCTTGCTATACAGTCTTGTTACCAAGAGGTTTCCAATGCCTAAACGGCCATATTTGAAGCTTGCTATACAGTATTGTTACCAAAAGGTTTCCAAGGACTAAATGGCCATATTTGAAGCTAGCTATACAGTCTTGTTACCACAAGGTTTCCAAGGCCTAAACGGCCATATTTCAAGCTTGCCATACAGGCGTGTTACCGTAAGGTTTCCAAAGCCTAAATGGTCAAGTTTGAAGCTTGTTATACAGTCTTGTTACCAAGAGGTTTCCAATGCCTAAACGGCCATATTTTAAGCTTGCTATACAGTATTGTTACCAAAAGGTTTCCAAGGACTAAATGGCCATATTTGAAGCTAGCTACACAGTCTTGTTACCCAGGTTTCCAAGTCCTAAACGGCCATGTACAGCTTGCTGCATACAGTCTTGTTTCCAAAAGGTTTTAAAGGCCTAAACGGCCATGTTTGAAGCGTGCATAGAGGGGCCCAACGCCCCAAACACCAAATGTGGCGCCTACGCCACTAACCAGCCTTCCCAGTGCCGTTCTATCTCTGAGTTTATAGTCCACCAAGTCTTGCCTTCTCCAAGGTATAATCATTTCAACCGCTATTCATTTTATGATCTAGGTTTCGTCCGAACAATCCCATCCACGTCTGACATGCAATCGCTGGGAGCCGAAATCTGCTTCGTAAACCCATCGGTCAAAGTTGAACCACTTTAGTGCCGCCACCCATGGAACATGACGTGCAGACGAATTTTGGTAGGACATCTCTGCTAGCTTTTTCCTTGAGGATAGCCTGTGGTGATGAAATATCAAAGTGGGTCTATTTGGAAGCCGTCTTTTATTGTTTTGCCCCAAATCGCCCAAAAGGACCGTCGTTAATGCTCATAGCAGAAAAACGAACGTAAAAATGGAAAATTTTCTTACCAATACAGATACAGTTTATCGTTGTCTATTAAACTTCCTCACTTACCCCTTTATGCTATTCTATAAGCCTGAAGGACCTATTGGCTATCTTCAGCGATAGAGGCAGCAAAGGTATACAAAAATAGGTCTGATTAAGGTTTCTTGCGCGGCTCACCATGCTAATGCATAAGCTATCTTCAACGATACAGCCAGCAGAGGTATACACAAATATCTCTGATCAAGGTTTCTTGCGCAGCTCACCATTCTAATGCATAAGCTATCTTCAACGATAGAGCCAGCAGAGGTTTACAAAAATAGGTCGAATCAAGGCTTCTTGCGCGGCTCACCATGCTAATGCATAGGCTATCTTCAACGATAGAGCCAGCAGAGGTATACAAAAATAGGTCAAATCAAGGCTTCTTGCGCGGCTCACCATGCTAATGCATAGGCTATCTTCAACGATAGAGCTAGCAGAGGTATACAAAAATAGGTCGAATCAAGGCTTCTTGCGCGGCTCACCATGCTAATGCAAAGGCACTTCACCGATTTCTCTCGAGGATATCTTTCGCCTAAAAGCCATAAACGTGCCTTAAAACCGAGGACGAATAGGTCTGCTAAAACGAAACCGGCATTCTTTCCGATTCCAGTGCAACCGAGAGCGGCGTCGCGGCAACAAAGGGGGCAAACAAAGGCTGCGCCATGTGCACCATGATTGGTGCGTGCGTTGCCGAGCAACAGATTTCGGACGCACGCACTCACGCGCGCCGCCCGGCCGCTTTGTTTCCACTAATCACGGCCATCACGCACCCGGTCGCCAGCATCACGTTCCGCTAGGCAACGCGCACGGCATGCCTGTACGACGGGTTGTCTACGGAGTGGTTATCTCACGTTTACAATCCCGGCTTTTCTAGGTACATGCCTGCTGGGCGAGTTGCGTCTCGGCAGGAGCCGTTTCAAACGTGAATTTCACGGGTTTTTTTTTAAATATATTTTTAGTGGTGTTTAACGACGCACTGTATTGACAACTGGCCCTGTGACACTGGTCTATTGGCGTCGGTGAATGATAGGGTGATTATGAGGGTGATGAACGCAACAGGGAAGAGGGAAAACCCGATGCCGGCACGTAGCCTACTTCTGTCGAAAAGCACCAAGGGGACCATCGCTTAACGTCCCTTACGAAGGACGGTACAACTCGAACAGCATGGGATTCCTCCACTAATCCGTACTGTCGAGACGTGGATTGCGAGGGGAATGAAGCTGTCGCACTAATTTCAAACCCTACAGCCTCTCTCCCGAACAGAAATGGACCTTGGTATGAATGCTCACCCATCCAACCTTTGGTCCACGGCAATGTTGCTTAACTTCGCTGATCTCACGAGAACCGGTGTATCCAACATGCCATACCGTTCGGTACTTCACGGAAAAACGCTCAATGTTTTTGTTATAAGTCCACGCCGACGGCAGAGTGAAATGAACAAAAAAATCTGTATAAAACTGGGGAAAAATGCTGAGAAGTCCACCAGAAGGTTGCCAACGTTTCGCGAACTATTTCGTCTACTTCTGCGAGTGTCTTTTAGTATTTTACTGGACTTCTTTACATTTTTTACCCAGTTCATAAACAGTTTTGTTGAAAACTAGTGCTAAGATTAGGAACCACGCATGAGTCTAAAGAATTTCATAAGTAAGCGCGAACACTTAATTCCAAGTCTCATCAAACTTTCTGACGTATCAAGTCTCCACCCAAGCTAACAGCGAAACCCACTCGCGAAATCTACAATCCTAAGCCAGCAATCTGAATCACGCGCCATCGCCCAGCTGTCAGAATCTGCTTGTCTGTCACAGTTAGTCGGAAACAAGTGACGGCCGTGCCGCGCGGTAATCGGCCGTCTCGAGCCAGTTAGTGACTAACTGGTCACCTTGAGCGCGCGGCGACGACATTGCCGGTAATTAATCACCTCGACAGGCAGCTGTTATCATCGCGGTCGCTATCACTGACACACTTGCGCACGGAGGGCTCAAGTCTACAACGCATTGACGCCGGGCGAGCTATCTAGTCCAGGAAATCGAAATACGCATCAGCTAGCGAGATTAGCTGTGTTTCCTTACGGAAGGACGGCACTTCCTGGGTCAACGTGGCCGGGAATTTCGGCGTGAGGAATCGCTGAAAACGGTGGCGTTGACATGGCTCCAGGCTCCCCTACAAGACTTTTTTACAGGCCCCCCCTGCAAGACTTTTTTTGGAGGCGCCCCTGCCAATATCTGGGTCAAATTTCGTGACTCTAGTTGCTAGTTTCCAGCTAGTCAGATTATTTTCCGAGATTATGCGCCTAGCTGTTAAATTCATGCAATGAAAACATTCCAAATTTCAGTTTTGTTATTTTAAATAAAAATTGGTTTTTAAACCTGCTTGAGCCATTTAATTCTGTTTTTCCATGCATTTTAATAATGTTATCAATTTTTGTTGTGATTTTGGGTGAAACGAGCAAATTTTCTGGTTGTTTCACTGCTAACTTGGCCTGAGGGTATTCTGTTAAAAGGTCTCGTTTCAGGTAAGTTGTGCGCTCAATTTTTTTTTGAATCAGCACATGAATATTGACAGCTAAAAACATTTTTTGGGGCCTCCTTGTAACGCCATTGGCTGCTAACCAATGCTAACTGTTTAATGGTGCCTCCAACTGCTAGACAAAAGCTACAAGAATTTCAACCTAAAGTTAAAAATGAAAGAAAAAGCCACTTTGAAGAGGGGTAACTCCAAAGGACATGGGAAAATTCGTGTAAACATCTTCTGCCAATCACGAAATCAGCCAATGTCTAGAAACTAAAGAAGACACTCTTTTTGCCTTTATTCCTGGCCAAGTTTCTTGACCCCGTGATGAAGGCCGCGAGGTCGGAAGCCAAGGTCTCTGATCATTTTGAGACGAGAGGGAATTAATTGGCATGCAAATCTGCTTCAAGCTGCGGCGCTCGTGTCAGAGAGTCGGCCACCCGCGAAAGAGCCGCTAATTATCGCAAGTCACCGGGCATGACTAGGCTAGCCAGCATTTGGCACAATGAGAGTGCAAATATAAAGTGGCTTGCTAACCATCGGCGAATGTTACATTTCTGATTTTACGAGCCTTTGCAAGATGAAGGGCGGTTACTTCCTGAAACTAACTTTTCTGTCAGCCGTTTCGTCAAGGTTACTATGTCAATATACAGACAGCATTAATATAAATCAGGATCTGGGGCATATAAGAATATGTTAACAAAAACCTGTGAGTGTCCAATGAGCATACAAACAAATGCAGATTGGAAAGTGGTAATAGAGAAGTTGACTTACATTTCAAACTTGCTCTGTAGTAATTCTAATAGTGAGGGAAGAATCGCCGCACAGATGTCCAGCGTCCATAACGATCTGCAACAAGCAAAAGCAGGCAAAAACGCATTAAATCAAGGCCCTACTTGCCATAGTTTCATGCTAATATGTTGAAATTAACTACAATAAAGGTCATGGACATTTCGGATCAATAAATTTGTCTTCAAAGGTCAACGGGCACTTAAACCTGACTGAATGAACTGAATCGACGATGGAAATGCCAGCTGTGAGCTTTCGAGCAATAAACTGTGAGAGACGAGGGTTTTAAAGGTGAAGTCCACCACCAGCACGAAAGCCAACAGTGTGCACACGGACCAATATTATTTTCAAGCAAATATTCCAGCTGCGGAAATTGAAAACTCCACAATCAGGTCACTTGTTCTGTTTCTACAAGCTAACATTCAAGCATTGAAAGACCATATTTTGCAGTTCTCCCACAGAAAAGAGCTCAGTAATAGGGACTGTTCTCCAGGCATTGCAAGGCTCTTTACTCCACTGCAACTTTCTTCTTTGTACGTAACAAAGTAATGCTACAGTGGTTGTAGTGTGCAAAAATGTTTGGAATACCATAAAACCTAGGGCCGGGCTTCGGAGAAAGGCATGACTCAAGAGTGTAGATACATTTATATCTTTTTAATATATTTCCTCGTAATCATTTCTTCTTCATTTTCAAACATGAAACTTACGCCTTGGCAGAGATGGCTTCGAGCAGGTCTACGAGCACAGAGCGGTCGTTCATGGCTAGGGCGGTGTCGACTGCAGCGCGCATATCCTTGTTGATCCACGTGGAGTAGACAATTTGCAGGCAGCGCTGCCTGCTGGCCAGCACCGACATCATTGCCTCGTGGCCGCGCACCATGGACCCGAGCACCTCGGCCTCGGATAGGTCGGGGTAGCCCCCGGGACGACCCCCAGGACGATTCGAGTGGTTGCGCTAACGGGAGAGACGAACGTTAGCCTCCGCACGGCACGGCCCCAAAAATTGACGGGGAGGCCTGCAAATTTTGTGTTTTCGGGACAGGGAGACATTTCAGCACGGCTTCTTCCATGATGTTTCGCTCATTTTCACAGTCTGTCATGTCGGCCAATTATTGAGCTTCAACAAATACTGAGTTCGCTACAGGGAAAGCGAAACTATCGTCATATTGGAAAAGGGTTTAGATTTACAGTTACACTGCAGGTGTCATGTAAATGTCGGCAGAATCTCACACAATACTCATTCAATTTTCCAATTCCTATTATTTTAAGCACGTTTATCAAAACTGTGCAAAACGAATGAGATTGGAGTGCCTATAATTTGCCTCCTTGCTGGTAGTGGCCAATAGGGTGGTTGGAGGTTTGTAAGGAGGGCATGGGCCCTCATGGCCTCCTCCTAGCATTCTCACTGACAGCACGGGGGATTGGGTAGTCGAGGGTGAAACACGATGCGAAATGTGTTGCCTCCAATCGCGGGCTGGCTTTCCGTCATGTGTAGTGTACCAACCATGGAAAATGACGTGCAGAGGAATTTTTGTATACCTCTGCTGGCTCTACCGTTGAAGACAGCCTATGATAGTATGCGAGTAAGGTGGAGATGAAAGAACAAACTAGCTCTTTTCGAAAACCGTTTTGAAATATTTTGCCCCAAATCGCCCACAAGGGCCGTCGTAAATGCTCAATTTTTTTAGATAGCCATAACAAAACGAAAGCCAATTTGATGAGGTTCTTTCAAAGACCTAGATCTAGTTTAAGCCTCCTTGCTACTATCATAGGCTATCTTCAACCAGCCTGTACAGTATTACAAAAATAGGTCTGATCAAGGTTTCTTGCGCGGTTCACCATGATAATGCATAGGCTATCTTCAATGATACAGTCAGCACAGAAATACAGAAACATGCCTGATCAAGGTTTCTTGCGCTGCTCACCATGCTAATGCATAGCATTAGCAGCTAAGCCGACTTCTGTCGAGGGGATCTTCCATCTTAACCTAAGGTTCTGTCTGCTTGGTTCCTCAACCCCACTCATACGCTACATTTTCATGGCCTTGCTTGCCCGATCTCCGCTCACCGGTAGGAAGTCGTCGAGGTCGAGTCCGGAGGGCCGGTCGCCCGCCATGGGGATGAACTCGTCTTCGTCGCGCTCCCGGTCGCGCGTGGGCACGGCAGGAGGCAGCACACATATCTCCACCTGCGTGCAAACATTCGTACGTGAATTCACGCAACACGCTGGAAACTATTGATAGAAATACCAGGTAAAGATTGCAGAGGACAGAAGCTATCTTGTCATTGACAGATCCTTTATGTTGCCCACGTGTGTTTTGAACACAAAATAAAGTCATTACTTTTTTGAGACTCATATCTCCTGACTAATTTCAGCACTATAGTTTTAAAAAAAAACTGTTGATAACTGGGTTAAAATGCTGAAAACTTAACTGAAACCTTCCGATGAACTTCCGCTGAACTTCCGATGAAGCTTTCAGAATAGATAGCGAAACGTTGGCAGTTTAGTTTCAGTTAAGTTTTCAGCATTTTAACCCAGTTATCAACAGTTTTAAAAAAATAAAAAATAAAAAAATAAAGCCGCTTAGGAACGGTTTGACTAAACGTTTCAAAGCTGCTGCGAGGGATGGTATCATTGTTTTCTTTTATTACTGCTGGCCGGATGGGGACAGGCAACACGAGGTCTTCCTTACATTAACTCACGGAATAGTGATTCCTAAGCTTTGCAGACTAAAATTGCATTCCTGTTGTAATTATTTAAGTAACAAGGTTTGAAGATAATCACACGATTCCGTGATGTTTTTCTTCTGTGAGTTAATTCTTCTCAATTTCTGATTCCATTAATACTGGAGTTTTGACAGTATTAAAAACTGATCCAATTTCAGTTCGACTTTTTCACGGGGCAAGACCGCTATGATTATCGTTGCGTGACATCTCTGTGGTAACAGGTTCAACGGAGTTTATTCGACTACAGTCTATACTATAAGAGAGCATACTGCGTTACACCTAAAAACAGGCTCTCTAGCCATGTCTTCCTATGTTAATTGCCACCATCGCCCCGGGAAGAAAAGTCTGCTCTCCCAGTAAATAGGGTGTACGGTCTATACTGTGAGAAAGTAAACTGCGTTAGACCCACAAAACAGGCTCTCTAGCCATACCTTTTTGTGTTAACTGCCACCATCATCTCTGGCAGAAAAGTTTGCTCACTCAGTAAATAGAAAGAAGTTGCGTATCGCCAACTGGCGGTATCCCCAATGATTGAAGGCTGTTATAATGTTTTCGCCGTTAAAGTAGAGTTACCGAAGTCACGTATTGTCGTTAAAGTCCCCTTGTTCTCATTACCTTGGCCGCACTGGGCGGGGAGCGCAGTCGCTTGGCGGGCCGCGTGCTTGCCGGGGGCAGGATGGGTGCGGGGGGAGACGGAGACTTGGGGACAGAGGGCGGCAGCGTGTTCAGGTTGGGCCGGGACTGGTACTGCGTTCGGGGGGCTGTGGCCGGCCTGTTCATGTTGGGCTCCGAGGGGCTGTGGCGCATGCTGCTCAGCCTACCGAGGAGAAAATTCAACATTCGTTAGACCAGTGAACGGAGGTTTTGAGAGCCGCTGGGTATCTTTGAGTTATTCGCGGCAGGGCCTTTTTAAGGCCCTTTTTAGGACCGACATTTATCTCACAAGAGTGGTGAATAATTCAAACATTCATTAGTCTGTCATTACACCAGCTTTGCCTTACACAGCAAAAATAAGACACGATTAGAAATTTCCGTACAATATGATAAGGGCATTTGACTTGTTTTAAAACTGCTTTTCCACTGCTTTAAACAACAAATGTCAATAAAAAATCCTTCAGAGAACCAAATTCCACCATTCTTCTTTCCTAATCCAAACCCGAGTATTCCGGCCTCTTGGCTCTCTACTTCCAAATTGAACCAATTGTTTGCATCGTCTTTGGATTCATGGTTCAACTGGAAATTAAAAACGTGTGTATTCGGTACTAAATAAAATATTTTATTACTTTCACCAGCTCTGAAAACTTGCATTCTTTTACAACAAGCCTGTATTCGAAGGCGTTGCTAATTGGGTAGCTACCTATCACACAATCAACCACTTTGCTTTTGGCAGCAACATGATTTAGAGCCGTAGTACCGAAAAGGAGCAACATGTATATGACTCGAAAAAACTGGTCAGTCCTGGTGACCTCCTTTGGTAACAAGAAAGTTGTCATGTAGCTTGACAAAGAAAACCAGTTGACAAGCAAGCTGCCTGGCTTGACATGTTGCAGATCCAAGTGGCCAAGCGTGTCCCGGCCCACGCGGAACATGTCTTGGTCAATGACCTCAAACGAAGACCGAGACGCTTCGAAGAGCTCTTGAAACCACAACGACAGCTTTCTCACAAACGGATCTCCTCGATTGACGACCAATTCAGTCTGCTTTCAATCGCTATCGATAGTTGCGAGACTGACCGTTTTTTGAAAGAAACGGCAATCTGAGCACATAAAATTCAAAAATTCTGGCAATTTGGCCGGTGTTTGAAGGTAAGTCACATTCATGTTGCGAATAAGGGATGGCGTTCCAGAGATGCGATGCTTTTGGCAAAAAAGGAATTGAGGTCGACATAAGTGCGGTTTCTTATTAAGAAAATTTGAGAATCTAGTTTGATCTGCTGGCGAAGCTTCAAATGGAGATTGAATGAAACTGAGTGTTTGACACTAATATGTTGGCCGGGAACAGAGTTGGGAGAACTTCAAGTTTGAGTATTTGCTAAACTTAAAGATCGTTTTCGTCTCATACGGGTGATGCCTTTCCTTATGATCTTGAAACCCCGAAACCACACGTCTATTCCCTTTTAGAGGGTTACGAACCGGCCATGCCGGCAAACTCACTTGACGGGGAAGTCAATCTCCGGGAAGCTGGGTGGGGCGCACGAGCTTTGGCGGCGGACCCAGGTATCGGGCGAGCAGAACTCCTCCCGGGTGGGAGAGTCGAGGCTCTCGTAGCTCGACGGCGATTCGTCCGAACGGACTGTCACGTTATTGGACAAATTGTTCACTCGCGAAGACACGTCCTCCACTCGCAACGTCACCAGAGTGGTCGATCCACGGGGAGCAGCCTCCTGGTTGGTCGATCCTCGAAAGACTGGTTCTTGATTGGCCGATCCACGGAAAGCCGATTCCTGGATAGTTGTTCCGCGGAACGGAGGCTCCTGGTTGGTGGAGAGCCCTCGGAAGGGGTCGCCTGCGCGGAGCGAGGGCAACGAGGGCGGCTCTAGGCTGGTCGGGGAGTCGTCAGACTCGGATGCCGACGGCTGGAGGATTTGCGGCAGCGACGGGTCTGCCGGAACACAACATGGTCAGTCGGCGAGAACTGAACACTGCTTGTGGCAAACGAATCGTTTTGCTAGGTGGGTTGAGCTGGATTTTAGTGCTTAAACTAGCAGAATAGGACACCGAAGTCAGTATGTTCGACTTTTATAAACCCACTTAATGATTAGAGATTGTAGTACACTTTTTGTACTTGAAGAATTATAATATAT
>QKMV01003066.1:0-12049 GCA_003287335.1 Lednia tumana
CCCCCTCAAGAACCTGAACCTGGCTATGTCTGTGAACTGTAGTTGAAATGACAAGGATTACAAATTTGAAGCCAAATACATGGCTTGTATAAATATGAAGAATATTAAAATCAATTCAAAAATACCTGCCTACTTGAGGACTCGAACCTGGGCCTTTTGCTTACATGGCGACTGCTCTGTCACTGAAGTGATTTTAATATTCTTCATGTCGAAATCTTTTGAGAAAATATTTACAAATCTTGTCTTTTGAAACAGGTACCCAACTCTTAGAACAGGGATCGGCAACTAGTTTTGGTGGCAGGCCAAATGAAAATATAATTTGTTGGTGGGTGGCAGGTGCCTGTACGATGTGCTAAGTCTAGCTTGCTGTTTTTCGATCTGGAGCAGTTTAGTATGAGAGGAAGATAGGGATATTTTTTAAGAATATTAAAATCACTTCAAAAATACCTGCCGACTCTAGGATTTGAACCCCGGACCTTTTGCTATCCTCGAGTTAGCAGGTATTTTTGAAGTGATTTTAATATTCTTAAAATTATTACTAGCCGTGTAATTGGCTTTAAAAAAGTTTATTCCTTGTCAAGATAGGGATTAGTAATGGATCCTGTCACTTAATTACGTGCTCGCAAGTGACGTATTCTACACACAGCCTTGGCCTTTTTGGTCAAAAAATTGTGGTTACCAATGTTGACCTTCCAATTTTTCTGTTGATTTATACTCGTCCACTTCTCTGAACTTAAAGTTACTGAGCTCGTCGCACTTGCATCAATGTGATGCATCTAGCATCCACAAGTGCAGGGATTCGGATTTGATGTTTTTTTTGCCTCATTCCTCCCACAAATAGACCATTAGTGATATTCCGCAGGTTGCTAGAAATGATCTCGCCGACCGAAGTTGGCATGCCGGCTGCCACTCTAGCTTAGAATGTGTTAGATTTCTTGGAAAAATTCTGAAATTTCACCAATGAAGTTTTCTTTCTTCTAATGTTTGAAAATTAACGCCTTCACGTGAGTGCGTTCGGGCTTGTGAACTTTTCAATGAACGCATAAATATTGAGTGACGAAGGCAAACTTGAACTTATTAATCATTCAAATTGAAAGAGAGCTTGACATTTTTTTTGTGGGACCAAGACACAAGCACCAAGGCTTTTTGCAGCCTGACTGATGGGATTGGGAAAGCTAAAGCCAACAGAGCCCCAACTCGGAAATATATGTATCTATGTCCGGAAATCTTAGTCCATTTTTAGATGAGCTGGAAGGCTGAAAATTCGCACATGGACAACTGGGATAGTGAGAATGTCTAGAAAAAAGCCCCAAAATTCCAAGCGGAAACAGTTTCATCAAACGCTTTTCACCTCTGTCCAGGAAAATTTTTAAATGGGCACCATGGTTACGATATTAAATATTCGTACAGGAACCAATTGTTATTCCGCAGGTCTCGTTTTCATGGATACGCCACTACCTATTCAAAATAAAATTTGTGGGCGGAAAAAAGTGGTAATGGACCAATCATAGTGGCCATGACAAGGATTAAACATTTAAAGCCAAATACACAGCTAGTAATAATTTTAAGAATATTAAAATCACTTCAAAAATACCTGCTTACTCGAGGACTCGAAACCCGGACCTTTTGCTAACATGGCAACCATGTTGATTGAAATATTTTTGAAAATAGTGACCATGTTTTTTCTAATCAGCTCACAGCCATTTTAACGATGGTTCCCGGGCAACGCTGGGTATGCCTGCTCGTACAGAACATACATAGCGAATTTGAAAATTTTGATTATTGCAGCTCTCGTGATCATAATTACCAATGGTTTCAAACAGTTAGGCTGCAATAACTGTTGCTTTAACAAATACAACCAGTTACACGTGAAGAATATTAATATCACTTCAAAAATATCTGCCTGCTCGAAGAATCTAACCCTCAACCTCCGGTTTTCATGATTGTTGCTCTTACCATCTAAGCTAAACAGACTATTTATGATGTGAAACCAATCTAATGATGATTGTGATTGCAACATATCATCACTTGTGCCAGGAAAATCTTTGAAATATGTCAAAGCCTCTTGGTTCAATTCTCCTTGTTAGATCTACCAGTCATATAGCTTACAAATAGCTAAATTTCTCTTCCGAAATGTCATGGTCTCTTCAGCTCCTGATTGTGAAGGCAACGGTCATGAAAAGCGGAGGTCCAGGCTTCAATTTCTCGAGCAGGCAAACATTTTTGCAGTGATATTAATATTCTTCTAGCCATGTAAATGGCTTCATATTTGTAATCTTTAAAACCAGTTATTGCAGTAAATCACAACAAAACAATCAATCGTGAAGTTTGTGCAGGAATGGTAGGAAATACCGATAGGCAAAGATACTAGCTACTATAATAACCTTCGGCCTATAGGTACGTACGTGTACAGGCAGTGAGGTCGGTGTAACTAATAAGCATGCGGGTTGAATTCTGACAACTGCTGCAAAAAAATAGTAAGAAAAAAATTGTTAAGTCACCAAGAAAAAGCCTCCAGAATACCTGCCAGCCCTGTCTTATTTTGAAATTGGTCACATGCACCTATGTGTTAAGTCGAGCGGAAGTTTTGTCAAAACTTTTGTCTTACATACGAAAGATTTACATTAAAGGCCCATTCACAACCAACTTCAGCGAAACTTACGACAACAACTTGCTTGATGGAATGTTGGAGACTTTCAAAGCTGTTGGCTAATGTTATTTGGTTCTTTGCGGTTTGTGCTCTGATGGTAAAAACTTTCGTGAAAAAACTTGTCAGTTGTCGGCGTTTCGTCCGTGTTGGCACCGACATCTTCAGGTAAATGGGGGAACGGACTGCAGTTTACTCATTTAAGCTCATTGTTTCTTTTCCTTTGTTGTTGTTTTTAAACAATAAACAATATTTTAAACAATAAGTTTTAACAAGTGAACTGCAGTCCGTTCCCTCATTTACCTGAAGATGTCCGTGCCAAAACGGACGAAACGTCGACAACTCACAAGTTTTTCCACAAAAGTTTTTCCAAACAGAGTACCAACTGCAAAGAACTGAATAACAACTTGCTTGATGCTTTGTTTCTTAAATAACAAAAGCTTGAAAAAAACAGCAGACTGCAATCCTCCACTGGCTGCTGCCCTGTGGAAGGGATCGCAGCGATGCAGCGGCAAAAGTTCTGGGCTTTCCGCTAAGTTTTAGTTTCGCCGAGCAAAACTTACGTTTACTTTATACCTTCCTTGCTCTGATTTTTTTTTGGTGTAAAATCTTACAGAATCCATGCTTCTTAGTTTTCGCTTACACCTAAGTTGAAGTTAATTTAACAGCTAAGTTGGCTAGAGGCGGATCTGGTGTCTCTAGCTCGAGGTATTGATAATTATTCAGGCCGCTCGGGGCACTGTTTGGAAGGCTTCAGTCCGGTACGCATACCGCGAAATTAAGAAGTGAGAACAATATCAAATGAAGAGGTGCCAAGATGAACAAAATCTTTCCTGATGTTTCATAAACTATGCTGTATACTTTTTCAGGGGTACAAAACGTCTTGTGACTTTTAGTGAATTTATTAGCATTCATACATACCCAGTTTGTGAATAAGTTTTTTTGAAAGCTAGTGCTAAGATTAGGAAATAGACACGAGTCTAAAAAATTATATCAAGATTGTGCCAAGTTGCTCAGAACGTGCTACCATTGCATGCCGTAACAGTTTGCTGTTGGTAAGTTGACACACAGATTTTCACAACTCAAAAATGTAGCTGAATACTGAGATTTTTCCTATACTTCAGGACTTGCGACTTTCGTCTAGCGTTGCGGTCGGATGTGGACCCCATGAATTCCACAATCAAAACATCACAGCCAAGTGCCGTAATTGTTCCTACGCCTCAGAAGTCAGGACACGTTGCTGTCATACCAACTGCTTATGCTTTGTAGCAATGTAGACAAGGCAAATCACTATAGGTGTTGGCAAATACCGAAATTTTTCCTGTAATTCAAGACAAGTGGCTGTCGCCTGTCTTAGTCACAGTTTATGTTGGGACATCCTCCTCAACACAAGGAAAGGAAACGTCCTAATGTGCGAATCAGCCACCATTTATATTTTGTATTTCATTTCCAATCGTGTCGTTAGATAGGTACCAACATCCTGTAGCATCTGTAGCTCATCAGCCCACCGGTAACAGGTGGCAAACAACTGCATCAATATTGAAGAATGAGTAAGACAATATATGCGTTATAAAACACCCACCTATAAAATAATATGATACATACCGATAACCGACTTAGCATGTAAATGCGTACTTTGATAATGTCAAAAGCAAGTCTCTCATTCCCTCTACTAGTCTTGAGGAGTTCAGTTGTGTTCTGAGTTACACTCGAGTGGGTAATTCCAGGCCCATCAAATACGTTAATAAATTGGTGTGCACGCCTTCAAGCTCCTCGGTATTAGAAGGTATTGCTCCCGTCTCGTAAATTTACCAAACTAATAACCGCTAACAAATTAAATTCTAGCATTTACCCCGATTGTCTGAAGCGATAACAGCTTGATCATCATTTAATCATCAATCTGATTTCTGCGGCAGCAATAATTAATCAAGATACTGCTTTCAGATAAGAGTTAATCCCATTGCCCAACATCAGTATGTTAGTCAGTTGTCACGCTGAATTAGGCGGCGATAGGATAATAGTGAAAAAAGGGCCGTTTTTCTTTGTCGTGTGTTCATTCGTTTTGGTCCATTTGCGTACAGTGCTAGTGACCAGTGGGGTATAGTAGTCAGTACCACCCTTTTGTTACTAACGGGTGACAGATCACCCGTGTTGGATAGCAATGAAACACCGCTACCAGCCTTTATCAATGCATGGCGACGCCGACCACGTGTGAGTAGAAGCTGCAACATAATATCTTTCTCTGTCTTGCCGTTCGCCTTGAAATCGGTTGTTCGCAAATTTGTTGCGTGGAACTCACGGTAACCCGTAGTAGGGCCTTGGCCATCTCATCACAATGACCCTTTGAGTAAGAGTATGAAATCTCTTCGTGTTACCTGCTGGACTAGTCGCGGGGTGGGTCTAAGCCCGAAGGTCAACGATCTTCCTAAGTAAATATAAACAAGACTTGGAGGTCTATGAATAACAATGGGGTTGCACGTTTCAGTTCGCATTCCTCTTATCGGAAACATCAAATCCTCACATTTGTCATGTTCACATGTGACTTATGTAATGCGGAAGTTGCTTTTAAATATCAATTCTTCGCGTGTATTAACGTTTCTATAAAGCGTGTTTCCGGAGTAATGATAATTTTCTTAGTAGATAGTTTCTAATTAGGTCACCGATAATTTGATAAATGTGTAATCGAGCTCGAGTAGTTTGCAGACAATTAACGAATTCAACATAACAGGAAATGCATATTTCACGGAGCGTGCCGTTGGCTTTGAACGTGAATAATGGCAATATTTATTTAGTAACCTTGAAATTACATGGCATTAAATTGTCAACTGGCATGGTCCCCACGGCACGGGCGAACATTGGTCACCTCGTTCATTCGGAAGTAGGTGCACAGACTGAAACGCTGAAACTACTCGAAAGAAACAAAAGATTAGCAGTGGAAACTGGATCACGAAGTAGCTTGGCCCTCGGGTTGCATATCTAGGCCATTTCGTTCACTCGGAATGGCTGTACAGCTTGCTTGCATACGCGATGCTAGTAAACCGAACGAATTTACGCGGATTTAGAAAGTACGTGCTAGAAGGTATGCTGATCATTAACGGTGGGTATGGCAATCGACAGCACCACATTGTTGTGGGCTGTCGTGCGAGTCAGTTCGTAAATACACAGCTGCCAAATGGGCTGACTGATCGCTGTTATTTGTTCTTACGCTTTTGGGACCGTAAATCTACACCATGGGCAGCTATACGAGATTGGAGAATTTGGATACGCATTACAGGTGATTTTGTTAGTAAAAAAAAAAAAAAATCAAGGTAGTTGGTTCAGAAAATTTGCAGATTTCTGCACTTATGTTGCAGAAAATCACCCTAAGTCCTAAATGGGTCCGTAGCACTACTTCGGACTGCATGTACATATTAGTTGCTACTAGCTGGTTTCGAAAAATTGCAGGTTTCTTTGCTCTTTTCCAGACGGTAACTGAAGTGGTTCCGTTTATCGCATCGATTACTAGTCAATTAGTTTCGAAAATGTGCAGATTTCTTTGATTGAACTGATTAAAATCCAGGCATTCGTTCACCTCTTAAATGGTTCCGTGCCAGTGATTGTGCGGTGGCGCGATTTCAGGGTCGCTTTGACCTAAGAGGCTAAGCGGGAGTCAAACCTGAGAGTGAAATCATTGGTCACTATTGGACATTATTGATATCGTAGTTAGACTGAAAGAACTCAAGGGCACTGTACACTATGCTATGTAACTAGTGTTATCTGGTCGAAGAGAATGTCTCTATATCTGTTTATTTGTCTCATGATGTGTTGACCACAGATAAAGCCTGTAAGCAGAACGGAAAGATGTCACGTAAAACTACTCTTACTATTTGTTTGTGTTAGTTACAACGAAGGCAAACTGTGACAAAAAACCTCATCTACAATGTATGCGTGTAAATGTGAAGCAAATTTGAAAACTGCACTGAGGACAGCGCGCAAGTAGCCTGTAGATGAGCCTCCCCTGCAGACGTGCAGACAAGACACCAGCAGTGCATGCATTCGTGCGGGCTGCGGGCTAGCTAGGGGCATTCATTGATGTACAGTTCATTACACAAGTATCTAACACCTTGCTATGAGACGGTGTGCACTTGGTCAAACCAGTCAAAGGTTGCCCCTGAGTCCATGAGATAAGACGTGATAAACCGTGTGCAAAGTGTTTGTCTCTGAGAGCGAGAGAGAGAGACAGCAATGCACTGGGAGAGAGAGTGAGAAAGAAAATACAGGGCTGACCAAAACTGTACCAACTCGGCAGGAACATAAGGTACGCTCCCGGAATCATAAATTGGCCGATATAATAGATAGCCGATTACGTTTGCTCCGTTGAAACCTGTTATGTCTATCTCTCTTCTAGCGATTGTTTTCTGTTTTTAGAAGTGCTTTACACGATTTATAGTCAATTTTTACCGTGTGGGTAATTTGGGTGATAACTTGATCAGCGGCGTCTTCCTGATCATGGATAAGAGTAGAGTAGAAAAGAGTTTCAAATCTTTATTTGCTTAATCGAACACTTTACCCACATGCCTTTGTGGTATAATTCCTTTTTGTGAAACACCAAAAGTTACTTTATTTTAGAAAGCCTTTCCGGCTGTTTCGGCCTAGGCCGAGCACTATCGAGATTTTAGAAACTATATACTTGTTTGTCCACACTCGTTGGTAGACTTGAGTCGGATTTTTACCCACCCCTGTGTTTATAAATTTCTGGAATATTGTTATCACATAGGTGTCTATTTACTAAAGGAGACTGCGCACGGTACTAAAGCGACATACCTACAGCTAGATTAGTACCGGGTGCAAAGTGGGTTCCCACAGTGCGTTGCTTAAGCCATACCGTACGCAGTGGAGCCGCGGATATTATACATTTCACACCTCTGTCACCTTCTGGATCTTGCGAGTAGTTCGAGTCAATTCGGCTGTTAGAATCCAAGGAAATGTCGTGAATTTCCACTCGTTCGAACGGATATCCGGGCAAGACTATACACTAAAGATTCAACTGTTCGAATCACACTATCTTTTATCTGTTGCCCACTCTGCTAGGCTGGTCTGGTAACCTCGACTTACTTTAATGCCACTAATCAGTGGTTAGATAGTAATTTACGAGTTTGCCGACGACGGGCGTACCTATAAGCCCTTTGCTCATCTCCAACGAAAAGTGTACCTCGGCTAGAGAAGTAGTGTTTTCGACAACGTTGACTGTCAAAGATCGTTGGCTGTGTCGTTCGCTGTGAAATGGCTGCGGCCGGCGAGGATGCAGAGAAAAGGCCCCTGCTAGGGGCGAGACCCAAAGTCAGGACCAAGTCTTTGACCATCGACTCGGCCAGACGGCGGAATTCGACTCAGTATGGCTCTCAACGCCCCAGCTCCAGTTACTGGTGAGATCTTTGGTCGCCGTTCCGCCAAATATTGGCCGTGCAGATCCTTTTGACGAAAACTACCCAAAAGTGTTGCGTGCTGGCTATTTATAGGTAGTGGGTGTCCGTTCAAGTAAGCTTAGGAGGTATAAGTGATATGAGTAACTAGGTCACTGATGAAAACGCTCTTACTACTAAACAAATTTTAATCTATACGTTGTCCAAAAACGTCTTCAAACAATAAGAGCCATATATGGTTTGAAATTGCGTAAATACTTCTCAGCTACACCGAAAGCTCGTTCTGCAATACGTTTTATACGGTGTTTTCACTAACTATCCTCAAAATTCTTTTGTACAGTTACTGAGTTATCCTGTACAATCTAGTCGGTATTTACATTGGCCTCATTTTGGTCTCTCGTGTGATTGCCATGAGTGCATCTTGTTATGATTAGTTTGCATTCGAATTTCGAGCTGATCTGGTCTAAAGGGTTAGTGTTTAGTGATACACGTTTTAGGGTTATAAACGCGGTGCTATCTTAACTGTTTTCATACGACGCACTTTAACAATCGACACCTTTTTAAAAAAACTGTTGTAAAAAAACTATAGTGCTGAAATTAGTCAGGAGATATGAGTCTCAAAAATTTAAAAATCGACACCTTATTTGTAAGACAGGTGTGAATACTTTCTTGTTTCTGATTAGTCGTTACAGGCGATTGTACGGAATTAGTGAATACGAAACAAATAATTTCATTTGTTAAACCTAGCGACTAATCATCATGACACTGACGCAGTTGTGAAAGGCAAGACGTAAATCGTACGTAAATACCATATCTGTAAACCTAATCACTTAACCTTATGACCAATTATGAATCGGGCGTCTGTGCTGATGCAGGGCTTTTCCCTCCCCAGGGAGAGCTCAGATCGTATGACTGAATTCAGAATTGATTGGTGATTGCGTGACCCGTGATGGATTCAGGCCGTGCGTAAGCGGAGTTCACAGGAACCTAGAGTCCACCACTCGGTAAGCTAATTAACTCCGAAAGATAGTGAAAGCACCGGCATAGAAGAGGACGAAAAGCAAGTATATGATCTGTCTAATTGAAAAACATGTCGGGACTCAACTGAACTGGTTCTTATCAGAGCTTAGTGGATTAGGAACCTTCGGAGGCTGGGTTCTAGTCCTAAATTTACTGACGCCCACCGATCGAATGATTGATTATTGGTGTCTAACGACACACTCTATCGACCCTGGCTTTTTGACATCGGTCTAGTAGCGTCGGTGAACAATAAGGTGATAATGAACTTAACCTACCTGGAGCCGGCACATAAACTCCTTGCAAAAATCAACAACGGGATCACCATTTAACGTCCCTTCCGAAGGACGGTACAACTCTACAGTGCGGATTCCACTACTAATCTGTGCTGTCGAGTGGCTGATGATAAGACTAGCTAGCGTCCAACCTCTCTACACAGAACATAGCTAGGGTATTGCACGAATGGTCACCCATCCAACCTGTGACTTAGCACAATGTTGCTTAACTGCAGTGGTCTCACCTTTTCACGTGATGCAGTGTATCCAGTATCAGCACACACCAAACAATTGCTGGACTGTCATGATGTTAGCAGTCTGCTGTGACATACCTGATCCCTTGTGAAGACAGAAGACTGGCACATGTCACCCAGGTAATGTGTGGCTTTGAACACCTGCTAACATGTACCATCATTAATGTGTGTGTTGTTGTTGCTTTGTTGCAGCGACGCTATGGACAATCTGGGTTTCATGGCGCCAACCCGAGTGGTGGTGGGTGTTGATGGCATGACCTGCCACTCCTGCGTGGCCAGCATCGAATCGGGTCTTTCCGCGATGGCCGGTATTCTCGACGTAACGGTAGGCAACCGGAATGGCTTCTGGTGCATGACAGTTTTACTTCAAAAGTGTCTGACTGGTCGGGGACTCGGATTTCGAGTTCGTTGAAATGAAGTTGCGTAGTGCGTCCGTTGCATCCGTAGTAAAATTAAGTTTCACTTCAGGGATGTCATGACTAGTTAGCACAGCGGTCTAGAGCAACGGACCCAAAATTGGGAGATCGGGGTTGAAGTCCTGGATCAGCAAGACGCTTTTGAAGTGAAATTAAAGTTTGTAGACTAAGCCATGGTTCATTACGTTTCGTTGGTACCCTCTTTCGGAATGGTTTTTGCTGAACAAGTCGTAATTGATCAAGTTTAACATTTCTTGTACATACACGGTGCAGTTCCTACAATACTGTCATGTCTCAAAGTCCAGCCATCCGTTTACTCACTACAATGCTGTACTCCGATAGGCGTCCCGATACTATTTTTACATGGTTTGGCATACACTAAATTATCCCAAGAGAATCAGAACATAACCATGACCAAAGTCTATCCCGGGACTTGGGTCTGGATTATGGGGACATTTTATTGGAAGTCACTTCATGCTTCCAAACTTCCTCTTGTAAGCAAAAAGGGGTAAAAGAAACAGTTCAGACTTTGCATGGGAAAGCGTAGAAAGCCACAACTAGGATTGCCGGTACCCAGAATTGAATGCGAGATCTCCCTTTTATAATTAGCACTGCAGCTACAATCTAGGTCTAACTTCTGTCTGGTACTAGCAAGAGAGCGTTACTAAATCAAAATTGAGATTGAGTCAAGTATTTGAGTTGACGATGGACGATGTTTGTCCTAGTTGAGTTAGAGAACGGTTTGGCATGTTGGGTACACCAGTTCTCTAGAGATCACTAGAGCCGAGTAATATTGTGCTTACTCAGGCCGGGTGGGTGACCGTTCATGCTAGGACTGAGTTCTATTCAGGAAATAGGTTAAAGGGTCTAAAGCTAGTACAACAACTTCATGTGCCTTACCATAAACCTCTTGAAGGAACAAATTAGTAGAGGAATCTGCGCTGTAGTGTTTTACCATCTCGGAAGGAACGTGAAGCGGTGGTCCTCTGATGCTTAAGGCTACTTGCCGGTGCTAGGTTCCCCCTCTTCCCTGTTTGGTTTATCTTCGCCCTCATGATCACCCTAACATTCACCAACGTAGGTAGCTACCAGTGCCCCAGGGCCAGTTGCCTATACTGTGTGGAATTGTGTGCGTCATTAAACACCATAACATCGATAGGTGAGCCTCGCTGACAAGAGTGCTTCCGTTGGGTACGACCCTGCGGTGACGAGGCCCGAAGAGATCCGTTCCGCTATCGACGACATGGGCTTCGACGCCACCCTTCCTACCACGTGCACGATTCGAGTGGACGGGATGACTTGCGTCTCGTGCGTCAACAACATCACGTCGGTAAGTTACTTGAACGGCCGGCATGTTTCACTGTTGGGTTTCGTAGCCAGTTTGTGGGGGGGTTGGACTTATAATAGGGATGTCACTCAGGCTAGGGGCATGTAGGATGGGGTACTTGTCAGCTTTGTCGTTCTACCGGGGCTAACATTTAAAAGGCACTAGCTTCGATGAAACAGGGGTGCTCGCCTAGTGGTTTCCCACTCTGGCTAGACTGTTGGACTTTTAACTTCACATTTATAGATCGAAATTCTCTGATATTGCGGAGTTTTCTGGAAAAAACGGATGTAGGCACTTTCAACCTGTGAAAGATTGAAACGAATTTTAAGCTGATCGAGAAACGGGTGGAAACTCCAGTCATTCCAGCAGAGATGCTGCTGTTCCCACACTCTTTAAGTACTTTATACTGGCTCGTTTTGATTTGCGACGTGCGTAGTTTTGTAAACCCTTCCAGGCAAAATTACTTACGGTTCCGTCCTACCTAGGGTACCTAGATACTCAGCGTATCTTCTTTGCTTTAACGTGGTGAGCCGCACGGAAAAAACATCCACGGACTAAGTTTTGTATTAAAATGCTTAAAAAACTGTTCAAGATAATCTTTGCATGTAAGCAAGTGAGTTGTAGATAAAAGTGTAGGCTAGGTCACTTGCCACTTGCCCTTTTTTTCAAATTTGTTTTCCCATGTTACATAGACATATATAAATATATATA
>QKMV01003067.1:0-12049 GCA_003287335.1 Lednia tumana
TAGATATAAATATATAAAGAGAGAGAGGAATAATCCCAACGTCAATATAGTTACAGAGTATCGAACGGTAATCACAAATAGAAAAAAACCTTGCTGATATCACAACAAATCCTCTTGAATGTGTGTGTCCCAGTTCCAAATTGCTTACGTGACAGATGATCTTGGCAATTCCGATGGCTGGAGTTCGCTCCCCGATACCATGAACTATATGTATATGAATCAGATGAACTCATATTGTTTTGTATTACAATGAGGTCAAACCTCAGCTGGAGCTCCCACATTCCAATGGTGACCTCAAGGGCAATGAAGTCACTATACTTTTCGATGAGAAACCTAAGAGACAGTCACCCAAGGCCAAAACAACATCCATACAAGTGCCTCGTCCGCCCGCTAACCGAATACTGCTGTGGCACCTGGGATCCACATACGGCGTCATTGAGAAGGTTCAACGAAAGGTTGCACTATAAGTCGCAAGTGGTGCACGAAAGCTTAACGTCCTGCAGTCACCGTGAGCAAGTTGCTCCAAGTGCTCAACAGAGATGCGCTGGCTCAGCGGGGGCAGAAAGTGACCGTCAACTACCTGAGAAAGGCGCTGTTGGGGAAACTAGCCAGGGAATTGACTTTGCGCGGAGCACAAAGACCGCCACGTAATTGGCCGCAGAGACCACCCGAAGAAACTCTTTGTTAAAGGTTAAAAAACTACAGGCCGTTCGGGCTTGAAAGTGCCGCGGAAAATGTGCTCGTCAAAGGAGGTATCCCGTGAGATTTTTGAATCGGCTGTCAATCACTAGAGGGTATGTGGCGTGAATTATTCATTTTTGAAACGTTTACTTACCAATGCCATTCTCTAAGCCTTTCCAACAGATGACAAGTGACAACCCTAACACGAGCCGTTAGACTCACTTCATGCCCTCTTACACCTGCTCTTCTCATACAGATATCATGTTTAAATTAGCTGTTATGTTACGTGCCCTTGACACATGCCGTTGACTTTGGCGCATGACTTGGGCTCGAGAAGTTTTTTCGGTCATGACGTGTTTTCGGTCTGTGGATACAAGTGAGGAGCCCGCACTTGAGGCCAATTTCTTCCAGTCGCGAATCGGCACTTCCCTCCCCGACTTCTCAACAGCCCTCCCCTTAGCCTAATTTCCCTGATCTTCGCCGACAGCAAGTCACGTAGCTCCGATCACATTTCCCAACACTAATGTTTACCGCAAACACCAACCCTGCATGGGATACATTTACTTGTCAGCTTTCCTCCCTAGTATATTCCTCTAAGGCTAGGCCTTCTTGCACAAGCTTTGTTGAAGTGCATGTAACGTACACGTAAACAAGTTAAGATAGGTTTATGCATGATGCATGATGGGATCTGATATGATGCATGATAATATGATGATAACTGATAAGATACCATGGTCTATGGGCCAATATTAAAATATCTGGCTAAAGTCCGGTCTAATTAACCTCCGACTTGCAGCTATGCGGATAGGACATCAAATTTGACCTCGTACTTATCCTCTAGCTAAGTCAGTAGCCAAAAATGGCTAAGAATTGTTGAACAGCTAATGTGAAAAAGACTATTCGTAAATCACTGAAAAGAAAACTCGCTACGGCTTGATTAGCAATTTACACGACCCCTTTCATCCCTAAGATCATAGCAAGTTTCATTAAAATGAAAAAACTGTAACTTTGCTGAGGACCTTTGGTTCTAATTCACTGCACTTATTGGTTTTGCGTTGATTGCCTAAACCAAAATAAATTGGCATCGGGTTAAACCGAGCCCAATTATGACGGAAGGCCGATGAATAATTAGAATATCTCTTTCCCTGTCTGCCTACCGTTACAAGTAATTTGTGTGCTAATAGCCTGATGTATTTTGGGTGTGGTCATAAATATTCAACTCAGCGGGAAACGAGAAACACTCTCTCGACTATCGATCCCAGTCCGACACTTTCGACTAGACTAAGAGCAAAAGTGTTGGTTCTATCTGTTGGTACTACTGTCTGCCAACCACCTGCAAGTGCCCTTAACACCGGGTAGTTGCATGTCGTTCCTGTACGTTGACGTGAGTCCGCGCATCAAGTAGTTTTCAACGACTGAAGTGGAAGTGTGCATCTGAAATTATATGGCTGGAAAACGTGATGAAACGTCCGAAAGGCATGGTATCTAAAACCTCTGGGACAGGCTAGTTCAATTGGCAGTCCGCGGTCCGAATAGGGCCCGCGAAATACTTCCTGTTGGAACGCGAGAAGTTTTTGTAGGCGTAATTCATAAAATCTACGCAAAAATTGCACACAGTCGAAGAAAACGAACATTGAACTTAGGTTATACCGTCAACTATTGTAACTTCCGAATTTCCACAACTATATCAATCTCCACATTAAAATTTCCCAATTTCCACGCAGAGGATTGTTTCATGTTCGAACCGTCAAGGAGTCTAAGATAAATGCAGCGGACCGTTGGTGCAAAAATCTGAATAATGTCTGCTCCAGAACATCACTCCGTACGGCCAAAAGGCTTGCCTGCGCTAATAAGATTTATCTGTATAAGATCACAAAGCCGACTTTGTTAAGGTATATTTATCTTGATATTTAGTTTTAAAATATAAAAACGTGCAGTAAAAAATAATTAATTTTACTCAAATTGCAAAATAAACAATCTTTTGAACATCACATTCAAATGGTGGTGTTGCGTTTTAAGGTTTGTTGTGCTTGGACATTGCCAAGGGTGGAAAGCTTGTTAAAATAAACGGAATTTGTTTTATCAAACGAACGGTTCATTTCAACCAAAACCACGCCATTTGTTTATTGAGAAATACTTCAGGTCAAGTCTCAATTTCTTCCAATTTGATATCGTATTGTTAACACCTACACATACAAACATTCACTTCTGTGTGTAGACCTATAACATTTTTATCATTGAACTTAACATCATTATCATTGAACATTGACTGAACTTAAAAATATAAGAAGATAAAGGAATCTTTTTGTTGTGCTTTTTCTTATATTATTTTTCTTTCATATTGTGCTATTTTTGCTTGCTGGTTCCGAGCAGCACAGCCCTCTTGATTGAACTCACTTATTGTATTCCTTCTCGTTTCTGAGAGCATTGGAAGGCCGTGGTACTATAACTAAATTTGGCCAACCACAAGAGATGGATGTATTGTTCAATTAAATTAAATCCTCGTTAACTAGTATCAGAAATTGGTTCAATAAACTACATTGCCCATTGATAAGTAGACAACAAATCCAATTCAAAAGACCCCAGACACAATTTTCCCGCACACTTCCAATTTCGCAAGCACAATAGTCAAGAATAAAAGAAAATAATTCGTCTCCTAGGTAGCGTGAGTAACGACAACAAGCAGGAAATCTGCGGAGAGTGCGAGGCTTTGTATGAAAGTGACGTAATTCTGCTCCGCTGAATCTTCTTGTTTTGTTCTTCTGAAAGACAAACATAACGTTGCCGCTGGCATTGCCCATTGGATGCACTCAGTTTTCTCTGTCTGTGTACAAAGAAAGAACTAAGAGCAAGGACGCTTTGGCACACGCATCATTTTCGAATGACAAAAGAACGGAATTACGGAGGCTGGGAAAAGAAAATATGAATAAAGTAACTTTGAGTATTAAACTAAGGTTTACTGTGTAGCTAAGTTGATGTATAACGAGCATAAAATGACAAAAATAAAAACTCTTGGAGTAACGGATACAGAATTTTCGGTTTGTTAGGTTATAATTCGTATCCACAGCCGAGGTATTCACAGCCGTGATGTTAGTTTTCAACGCTACCGCCGAATGTGGTCTATAGTGGCTAGTAATTCTGCGAAAATTCTTGTAATCCCCACAACATTCATATTATTGTGTACATGCGAGTGGTCTAGACTGCACGTTTTATTGCATCGTTTACGTTTTCAGATGACACCCGCTTTTTATTATCATGTTTTACTTGGCAAGCTCATTCATTTAACCGCGCTCGACTAAAAGTTAATATGAGTATGAGTTTTACTTTTAGTATGGGTTTTATTACAAAAATAACGACTTTGTCGTGGGAGCATATTATGCGTACGATGTAATTGGACGAATCTATATGCCATCCGTTTTTAATCATCGTTCCCTTGGAACAACAACCAGCTAAAGCCAGAGGCTTGCGGAGAGAGCAAACAGTCAATGCTCAACATGGATTCATTACCTTCACTAGTGGAAGTGCCGTTTTTTTAGGACAAATCAGAGGAGATTTAAAGTAGCAACAATCCATAGTTTGCACGAGGATCACTACCGTATGAACTAATGCAGAAATGCCGCCATCTTGGTGTTGCAGCTGTTTTCATATTTACGAATTACGAAGCCAGATGTATTCAGAGCCAGTTTTACAACTTTTCTTAACCTGGAGTTAAGAGGTAATCATCAGAAACAAAATTAATTCCATGTATATGATTAGCTGGTGCCATGACGATAGCAATCTAATCCTAGGAATAGCGATTAACTAGAAGTTAATACAAGTTGTAAGACTGGCCCTCCGAAATGTCCACACATCAAATATAATTATTTAAAAAAATATAACTGAGAACTGAACACCCCACCAGGGAATTAAACAGAGGCATTATAATGTAACTTATAGTTTCCATTACCATGTTAAACCTGAACGGTTTGGCGTGTTGGATACACCGGTTCTCATGAGATCACCGAAGCATTGCGCTGGATCAGAAGTAGGATGGGTGACCAATCATGCCAAGACCCAGTTCTGTTTGGAAGAAAGGTTGGAGGGTTTGAAGCTAGTGCAGCAGATTTTTTCCTCTTGATCTCTTGACAGCACGGATTAGTGGAGGAATTTCATACTGTTCAAGTTGTGCCGTCCATCGGAAGAGACGTTAAGCGGTGGTCTCTCTGGTGCTTTTCAACTGGAGTATGGCTACGTGCCCGGCACTGGGTTTACTCTCATCTCAGTTAGGTTCATCATCATCCGTATTATCAATCTATCATTCATTAACACCATATGTCCAATCTATACAGCGTGAAGAGTCGAGGGCGACGTTTTACACAACAAATTAATACAATCAATTAACATAGGCTATACAGCTTAAACGAACTGGATCATACTCTCTGGGGCTGCGGTCTTTTCATGAACTATAAAAGGTTAGCCCGGTTGCTTCTTACATTTACAACCTAACTTACAGTACTAACTTTTAGGTAGAAGAGTAAAACATTTTTATAACATTCATGATGCTTTTGCTTACGAAATGTTCGACCTAAAAAAGTGTCGGAGCCATCCATAGCTGCAACCATCCAACTATATAGAAGGACTGCACTACGGAGAATCAGGATAGCAATGATTAGATATCCTAATTAAATTGTTCATACCCCCTTCAAGCTGGTCCAACTTTCAAGAATTGAAACAAGCTTTTTATGCGGGCTAACTGAAGAGTTCAAAAGCCAGTTAATTAATCTCCATCAATGTGAATTTTCGGAACGATGCGAGAATTTAGTATAAACCCCCAGTTTCCTGGGCAAATTTCCTTTCAATTTTAGTAATAAACGAATGTATTACAACTTACAAGATATACCGTATGATCGGGGTTATACAGATGAAATGGAGGCAAGCAAAGAATACTCACAGGTCGTTATGACTAAAAAATCGTGATCGTTTTGATGAAATTAAAACTCGTTATTGATAGACGATGGCCGAAGAATGCAGGATGTAGTCTTCGAATACGCAAAAAGTTATCTTCTCCTTTTAAAAAATGTCTTTCAGCGCTGTTAATAATTGTGGTGAAAAATTACAGTCACACCGAGACAGCATGAATAAAGCGCAGTTATTATCTGATATTAGTTAGTTACTCAAAGTCTAGTGATAGATGTTTTGCGATAATGTACGTACATTTTTCTACGTGTCGATGGAGAGCTTCACATTAATATAAAGCGGTTACTCACGTCTGAAATCTGAATAGAAATTAAATTATTGTAGATGATTCTACGGAGGCTATATTTTACTGGAATTAGTTTATGCTTTGTGAATCTGCAAGACAATAACCTGCATAATTACCTGGTCTGAATTTAAACCATCCATTAAAATAGCTTTTGCTTTAAGTTTAATGGATTTCGTGGAACAGGGTGTAGTAATGCAAGATTCTGTTTTAATTTCTTAATTAGCATATACAACCTTGCGAGTAAAGTGGACTCACGTTTGAGAAACACGAAACCTCACCTCTCCACATTTCTCGATCTGTGTGCTCCATAAAATTCATTGGTTTGGACTGCCATCACTAACTAAAGACATGCTGTTCTATAGGAAACTGGAAACCCCAGTTTTCTTCAGATGTAACGATATATATATCCATACCCTATTCCTATTTAAGAGCAGCAGCGCCCTTTAAAAAAGCTTTGACCAATGAAATCACTTGAATCAAAATTTCGGGTTTTGCCTGAATATGATTGATGTAGCTACCAGTTCGTTTTATTGGTTTCTCATCTCCGGTCCATCTCCTCATCTCGCAGACGTCCCACAGTCACATGAGATGATTTCCGGCAACAGCTGTGATGATTGCCAATCACCATACAATCACTTTGTTTAGGGAATTATTTCTTGCGCGGTGCGCACGCAATTATGGCTACCGTAGTTTGTATTGGCCATATTAACCTCCGTTAATATTTTGTTTTCAGGTGACCGCCCGCTGACGCAATCGCGAGCCCCATGCAGCCTCCGAGAGATCTTCTTGAGAAGAGGACCACGCAACTGCCAGTCACACGCACCACGAGACAAGAATAACGAAGAGAAATTTCAGCTTGCACCTTTGCTGACTTTCGCCTAATGCATTAATTACACCCAGTCTCGACCTAATGGTCACGACAGTTTATGATACACGGAAACAAAACGGACGGAATGTTCGAAATGCAGTTTTACCACATCTTTTTACGCCGACGTACCGGCAGTCGGGCTACTCGAGCATTGTAGTTCCAACATCGCGAGAGCATGCAATCGGCAAGAATACAAATTAACATTAATCTTTATGGTTTGTTGTAAATCAAAGTTTTATCTAATCAAATAAGATAGTATAAAAAGGAATTACCTTACGCGATAATACGCGCAATCGTTTGTGAAAATATCGCCGTGCTAAGTGCCGTGTTAAACAGATGTCATTAGTTAATTACCGCGCTTAGATTACCTTTCTGTCAATAAATGAAGAACCAACGTTGGTAAAAAGCTTTCGAAATCCACGAGTTCGAGGGACAGAGAGCGTATATATTTACCAGTGCCAATGGGGAGCGAATGAAAACATATCCAACTCCATTATTATAGCCAAAAATTTCTCAGACATGGCGTTCTTTTCGACAACCATCGACCCCATGTGGACAACGCAGGAGTATGACAACGTCTCTAGCAATAGCACGTTTGTCAACTCCTCGATGTCATCCTGTACCACACAGCAGCCGACTCTCTTCATGATAACACAGTTCATGTACGCAATCGTCTGTATTACTGGTCTGCTCGGCAATACTCTCGTCATCTACGTCGTCCTGCGCTTCTCCAAAATGCAGACCGTCACCAACATGTACATCGTCAACCTCGCTGTAGCTGACGAGTGCTTTCTCATCGGCATACCATTCTTGTTGATCACCATCTATCTACAGTATTGGCCGTTCGGGAAGATAATGTGCAAAGCGTATATGACTACGACCAGCATCAACCAATTCACAAGCAGCATATTCTTGACTATCATGAGTGCCGATCGGTATATTGCTGTATGCCATCCGATCACGTCGCCCAAGATGCGGACGCCGTTCATCTCGAAGGTGGTATCGGCGACCGCGTGGACGGCAAGCGCCTTGCTCGTCGTCCCAATTTTCATGTACTCGAGCCTGGTCGAAAGCGAAGATGTTTGTAGCTGCAACATCCTTTGGCCGGAAAGCGGAAGTCTGAGCGGACAGACGGCTTTTACACTCTACTCTTTCACGCTTGGCTTTGCCGTTCCTCTAATCCTGATCTTTATATTTTATTTCCTGGTCATTAGGAAGTTGAAGACGGTCGGACCGAAAAACAAGTCTAAGGAGAAGAAAAAATCGCATCGCAAAGTGACCAAGCTGGTGTTGACTGTGATCACAGTCTACGTTCTCTGTTGGACGCCATATTGGGCTACTCAAGTCGCTCTCATCTTCACCCCGCCCAACGAGTGCCAATCTCCTTTGTCCATTGCCTTGTTCCTGTTGTCGGGAATATTCAGCTACTCCAACTCGGCGATGAACCCGATCCTCTACGCCTTCCTTAGCGACAACTTCAAGAAGAGTTTCGTGAAGGCGTGCACTTGTGCCGCGCGCAAAGACATCAACGCCACGTTGCATATGGAGAATAGCGTTTTTCCGAGACGCCACAAGCAAGGCTCGGAAAAGCATCGAGCTCAAAAGGGACACTCCCTTTGTCCGGCCATGGAACTCGACGAGGGGGAGAGGCCTCTTGTAAGCAAGGCCGAACATTCGACGACGGCGTTGACCATGACATCTCGATCTAACATCACGGTTAGTAGCGACACTAAGGAGACGACGACCACGAGTCGGGACACCATTGAAAAGGAGGAGGCTTACAGCAATGGCCAACAGCGTACTCAAGTCTAATTTCATATCCACCCAGAGTATATATTGCGTGTTACTAAAGGGCGGGTCACTCAATTTATAGTTCATTGTGGACACTGGCGAAGTCTTACTTGATGTTTATCACCCTGACCGGAGAATCTCCGGCATTTGCATAAAACATCGACATACAAAGTGCATATCAACTCATATGTAAACATTTCAAATACCCTTTGCGTGTTTTTGTAATACTATGTACTTGTGCTGGCATAAGATTACAAACGATTTAGAGAACTTGAACTGTGATTTTTATGGACTCAAATGTTTGAACGGGACTGTGGGATGTATGCAGTGTTTCTTTATCTTGATGGTTATTGTGAAAATATCTCAGAAATTTTGTGAATAGGTATTTTTAAACCACATCATGGTCAATATCTGACAAAAATTTTTGATCGTTATGGCACCTATTATTATTGTTATAATTATTATTTATTACGAATATGATGCTGACATCATATTTTCAGAGATAAATTTTGGAAATAACTGTGATGCTGTTTGTAAATTAAGTGAAAGTGCTTAAATCGCTGAATACATGTGCACCTTTTTAAGTTAGTGAATAGATACAGTATGTCCAAGCTCCACTTGAGTACGCATAAGGGCAAGAAACATGTATGCAAACTTTGTTCATTCCTTGGGAAAGGGGTAGCTGAGATCTAAACTGGCAAGACCACAGAAATTATAAAAATCTTACCCAGCCGAAAGGTACTTGTTGTACCTATGAATAGGAGATATTAAATCGCCAAGCAAGACCTATCCTAGACCCTTCCGCAACGAGATAGCAATTCTTAACTTCAGCCCAGTCGATGTATTGGGCAAAGAAGGGGCTGGTAAAATAAGGGTTATGAAGAAAAAATGAACATTTGTCTGTAATCAAGCGGGCTTGGATGTACTGTACGTAAATGCAGGGTAAATATCATGTGTGAGATGCAGGGGTTAGCATAGAATAAAAATTGTGTACAATATAATATTGTAATGTTTAAATAAAATTGGACAAAGCCAATTGGTCCGAACGTCTTTTATGAGCCTATGGTCATGTTCACCTGTAGTTGGTTGGAGACTATGGATGGAACTCATTCCCAGAGTATATTATGTAACGTTTATTAGTGAACTGGATCTTTAAAAATGTTGCTAAAATATTAGTAGTCGTTATTACTGTTACAGCTGTTCAAAAAGTATTGACAAAATAGTAGATGTTAATTGTGAAATATATATTTAGCATTACTGGGAAATATAAGTACATAGCGTCTAATGAATGTTTATTTGTTTTCCCTCTAAGTAACCTTACAACCGTAATCTGAGAACACTTGTTCACAGATTGAGTGGTGCAATTTCTTGATGATACACGTAAATTACTATTAGTCACAAAAATTAATTGTATAAGAACAAATAAGTATACATTTATGTAGTCTCTCTTTTCCTTTAGCACTTAGAAGCTTCCTGTCAGTTTTCTTGAAGAACGGTTATAGATAATTTTATAAAACTATAACGGGTCAACTAAAAAATTTAATGGGGAGCCTTTTTAAAGCATTTTGTCCTGGAATCAGCAGAATCGATGAAATTGGTCTCAATTCTTATTGGTCATGGCTACTGATTCGTATAATATGCGAGATCAGAGGCAGGGTATATAAGGGGCGAAAACTGCAAAGTTAAAAATATATATAAATTAAATATGAATGGCTGCGTTTTTTTCATGAGCCCGGTGAAATCTTGTGTTTGTGTTTCGGAAAAGCCACATGGAAAATTCTGGGGATAGAATTCGTATAGTGATCTCAAAATGTCGCCAACAAATAATATGTGTAACTAAATTGTACCATGGTAAAATTAACATGTAACGTACGTATTATTATGAATGTAAAATATAACTTATGATGATCGTAAATGTACCTATTATCTATACCGACAATTGCAAATGTATGAACACACGCAAATATAAATGGACCCATACATGAATGTTTGATCCAACTTGTACCCACCTACCCATATTATATACCAATACCTATTTATCGATTTTTTGGACGTATTTTTGTACACTTCCGGCTTACCTGCAGTTTATTTATTGTCTGTTAACAAGTAAATGTCACACTGAATAATGTCTGTACCTATTGTCTGTGTACCTACATCATTATACGCACACACCTGCATTCCCTTACCAAAATATATATGAGATGTAAATGTTGTAATCTAAATTGCTTACCACAACATGGAATCACCTTTGCTCCCATGAAGAGAGTAGTATATTATCCTATCCCACTCCAGACGATGGTGACCCAACCTACGGAAAGGCTGATTATTTGAATAAGATACTATAAATTGATGAGTTTGCCCCGTCGTCAAACATCCTGAAAAAGAACAAATTATTACATTTTTGATTATGTGGAGTTTAAGGACGCACTTTATTGACAACTGGCCCTGTGGAACTGGTCCATTGGCGTCGGCGATGGATAGGGTGATAATGAGAGTGATGATGAACCTAACAGGAAAGAGGAGAAACCCGGTGCCGGCACGTAGCCTACTCCTGTCGAAAAGCACCAAGGGGACCACCGCGTAACGTCCTTTCCGAAGGACTTGAACTCCAAATCGAATTGTATGTGATTCCTGCACTAATTCGTGCTGTCGAGAAGTTGATGGCAAGGAGAGTCAAGCTTGTGCACTAGCTTCAAAATCTCCTACCTCTCTCCCAAACAGAAATGGACCTAGCATGAATCACCCATCCAACCGTTGGTCCGTCGAAATGTTGCTTAGCTTCAGTGATCTCACGAGAACCGGTCTATCCTACACGCCATAACATATTGGTTCACAACCATACCTATCGGTAATATTCGTGGGCGACGATTTAATCCTTTTTCCTATGTGGAAAATGGATAGGGATAACCTACTTCACCTTAACATTAGTAAAACTATAGCATAAAAGTTCAGTTCAGTTTTGTTTTTAAGTTTTTATTTATTTCATTGAGCACAGTCTAAAACACCACAATACACCAAATTTTTCTCAAGCCTTTACGGCTTGCTTGAGATAATCTAGCCAAACTTCCGAAAGAAGAAAAAAGGATAAAAACCCTTTAAGTAATGATAAATCCCAATTGAGTTTAATTACCATTTAAGTTGATATTTTATTGACTAGCACAAAATACAATGGTAATACCGGTCCATCCTCAGCTTGAAGAAGACCGTGATGAAATATCACGATTGGTTCTGTAAACAATTATGTGATTGCGACATGCCTTGAAGATGCACTAATAATGAGAATGAGAAAACTAGCTCTAACAATGCTCAGTACAAAGTACAACCCCTTGGGACTTAAAAACTTTATAGATAGAAAATGTTTGTTCTGGGGGGAAGCGAAAAATAAATAAATTGCTATTAAATTTTTGAGACTCATATCTCCTGACTAATTTCAGCACTATAGTTTTTAAAAAAACTGTTAATAACTG
>QKMV01003068.1:0-12048 GCA_003287335.1 Lednia tumana
GCTCAGCGGGAGAGCAGTTGCCATGTTAACAAAAGGTCCGGGGTTCAATTCCTCGAGTAAGCAGGTATTTTTGAAGTGATTTTAATATTCCTAAAAAAAAAAAAGGGCTAGGATTAATGGTACTAAAATAGAAAACCCACCCAATTTTAAGTTTCCTTAAATTATACTAATGCAACTAAGCCGAAACCGACAGAGTAATAAAACTTGCTTAACTTCTCGAGTATCAACGGCTTCAGACAAAACTTCGATTCAGAAAACCCAGAACCCAGAAGTGCCCTCCCTCCGTTTCGGCAGTTTTTGCTTATATAAAGGTAACTTGAGGATGTCTGACAGAAGGACACAGGTTTAGCTGACTTTTAATTTCTTGGAAGGTGAGGAAATAATCGTGGATAAAACAGTTCCACATTTTCACGTTTATGTCTTGTCGTAGTAATTTGAAACGTATTCGATGTATTCAGCAATTCTGATAAAAAGCTAGCGCCATAGTAACGCAGAGCATGCGCGCACATCTCCCCTGACCACAGAATAGTTTTTGATTGGCAGTCGACCACGCCGGCTCTGCCCTCCGTTGGAGACTGTCTGCCGAGCTGTAAGCGTAACAACAGCTCGAACTTCAACATGACTCCGAAACGAAATCGTCCGAAAGACGAACGATTAGCAAAGAGGAAGGGATGCAGAATTAGAAGAGACGAGTCAATTCGAATTTAAAGAGCACAGCTGACAGAGGAAGATAGATTAGCTGAAAGTGAACGGAAGGCTCGGAGTGAACGTCTTTGCAGAGTTTCATTGCAGGAAAGTAAGAACTCGCACTTAATACACGAACAACTTATACCAAAAAGTCCACGCAAGCACGGGACAAGACCGAAAAGAGGTGACCATTACCTACCCAATCACAACGTGAAAAATGCTAGACCTCCTCACACTCAAATGAAAGTTATTTACTCCATGGCGAGGTCTAGAGTTTTATTCCCCATTCATTCATTTATTTTTGTATCTAGATGTTTGCTTATTTTCGGTCTTCTCGACCCGTGCTTGTACGGGCTTTTTGGCTAGAGTCAAATAAACTCCGTTGAACCCGTTACAAAAGGGATACCGTCCAACGTTAATCATATAATGTAATATGGGATTCTTGCTTCGTGAAAAAGTCTGACTGAAGTTGGACCAGTTCTTTTAATATCGTCAAAACTCGCAATATTATTGGAATCGGATATTGATAAGCAAAACCTTCATAGAATTGTGTGATTTTCTCTAAAACCACGTTAGATAAATATTTACGACAGGGATGTAATTTTGGTGCGTCTATAGAGTACGGGGGTCACTGCACAATGCATTAGCATACTATATGAAAGACCTTGTGTTGCCAATCACCGAACGTCCATCAGTGATCGAAGATTAAAGAGCCCCTCGTGGACTTGTTACCGTATTTTTCCAATCACACTCTTCAAGTAAACTGTGCAATGGCTGTACTCGCAGTCGCAACTAGAGACAAATTAAATCCGAGTCGCTGCGATGGAACTTCAAAGGTCCGCCGATCAATCTGCAGTCAGCGGGGTGAAAAACGAACCGTCCACTCCACCCCACACAATAGTCTCTTATTGAATTCGCGGAATCCACGCGACGAGCCGTTTCTCATGTTTTTAATCCCGCCAAGAGCGAGTGCCAAGGTCACAAGGTCGGCCCAACAAATGGTCCCCAGGGTGATTAATGCTGAATGGGCTGGCTTTTCCCCCGATCGCATCCTAGCCAAGGAGGAGAGCCCCGTTTTTATCCCGTCACAATCGCCATTCGTGTGTAATCTATACAACCTCTAATCGCTGCCAAATAGCCATTCAGCGCCGACGGAATGGGGCATGGCCACTCCAATTTGACAACAACTTTATCTCAAAAAGAAAGGTAGAGGTGGATCTTTTCTAGGATGGCACCAAGAAATAGTACCAGCAATTGCGTTTTTATTGAATTCAGACAGAGAATAAGATTAAAAGAATCTAAGAATTGAACACAAGGTTGAGTTGGGCCTCGAAGACAAGAAATTCAGGTGAAGTGGTATCAATGGCTGCACGCACCCGCGATGCGAATACGTTATAGTATTTCGATACAGGAGGATAAAAGAGTTTCTCCATTCTCATACCATACACTCTTTTTGAAGACATCTATGATCAACTGAGCTTGTAACTCACGTTAACATAGCATCAACGTAGCAATAAACAAAAATGTTGTAAGATGCATTGATGTAAGACAGCAATATGCGTGAGTTAAACAGTTTGTAACTGTTAAGCTGGTTGTGAATAAGCTTTAGGCAGGGAAAATATAAGGGCGCTAGGTACTCTCAAACGTGATCTTTAACCGGCCAATTTATGATTTCTTCAGTGTACATACATCCTATTCTTACGTTTAATAATTGTATTTTATTTATTCTCAACGTCTGACGCCTGTTTTACACGCTAAACCTTTTCATAAAATTTATTTGACACCATTCCAGTTTCAATAGTTAAAATTGTTGCAATTTGGATGCAATTGGTGGAAGAAAATTGAGGGAAAAAATTGGATGAAATATTTTTCCTTGTAAATCAGAATTTATATGTCTCGGACCTATCTTGAGCAGATTTTACCTACATTTCCTCTTTGTTTTCTCCCCGCACTACGCGGCTGAAGGGCGGGGAGTTCGGTGTCGACTCGTAACTGACCCATGCTAGCGAGATTTCACCACCAAATATACACAAATAATAAGACTGCATTTGGAATCATTATTGTCATGCCGTGTGAAGGCCAACATAATAACGATGACACATGGAATCTCGAGAATGTCAAGTGAACAATTATTATTACACAGGTCATGGCAATGACTCAAAATGTCGCGCTTACGCCAGAGTAATACTTGTGAAAGGTTTGCTTTGCCTTCGGTAACGAGGTTCTTACATCTCATCAGCACGGGTCTGTACTCAGTCGATACCGAAATCGCCGAATTTTCGGCTGCATAGGTGGGTGGGGGGGGGGGGGACGAAAGGAAAATGGAGGTAAAAACTGCTCGAGATAGGTCAGAAACTACTGTAGGTACCCAGGATCGGAAAATTCCCAGTGTGTGGGATTTTGCCTACTTATGCGA
The DNA here is from genome assembly GCA_003287335.1 of Lednia tumana. Classification (NCBI taxonomy): domain Eukaryota; kingdom Metazoa; phylum Arthropoda; class Insecta; order Plecoptera; family Nemouridae; genus Lednia; species Lednia tumana. The sequence continues at coordinate 3,104 of QKMV01003068.1, forward strand.
GATTTTGACTTAAGCATCCTCGTTGAAAAATGGTATGTTTGGCTATGTTTTCTCCGGCTTGAATGAGAGTTAAAAATTATTCTTTGCACCTATAAATTAGTAACTAAAGACATTCAGAAGCGAAGCTGATAAAGTTTAGGGGGTTACAGCCGCTGTGCGAGCACTGACGAATGACGATAGATATCTGGCCACGGTCGCTCCCGAGGGGTTTGGCGGCTGGCTTTCATTACCCAGCAAGGCCAAGTACGTCGTCATGTCCGACATCGCTGTGTGCGGCAAGAGATGACGTGCCAAATTGTTTTAGCTGCGTGCGCAGCGACGTGTGATTCAGCTTCTGATAGACTCGGTCGGGGAAATTATGATCTCGCTCGACAACGACATGAGCTCGAGCCGGCTACATGTTGCAATCATCCCCATGTCCCCCCACCCCCTCCCCAAAACAACAACACCACTCCGTTCGGTGGGAGCATATTGAACCGTGTTGACCGATGATATGATGAGTTAGGAGTGGTTTCCAGCTGTCAAGCGGAAGCCCAGCCGTTTCCGAGTTTGCTAGTTTCATAGGAGTTTCACTCCAGGATACTCATTGGCTCCTAGACCCGTCAAGATTATGCTATGGACAACGTGGTCTGCTGGCTAATCGTTCAATTTACACAAAATACAGTTTGGTGAATCGTAAAAAAATTAATTTCAGTTAGCATTAAACGCGTTTATTAGTTGTATTTAATTTTAATCTTAAGGTCTTGTTTTAACAGTCGGTATATTTTCAAATAACAGTCTTCTTCTAACGTTATAGTTCTATATTTGCATTTTTATTGCTATGCTATGTTGATGCTATGTTTATATTTATGACGCGTAATTATAAACAATTTTCACGATTTTACATCATCATGTTGGTGCGTTTTTTCTAGATCCAATCAATTATTATCGAGACCGATATAGACATATAATCATAGCAGGGCATTTTTACTCGAATGATGTGACTTTCTCAATGGCTGCTTGGACCCCAAGCTAAACTTACAGTACGTGCAATTTTCTCTACTTTTTAGAGCATACTATAAAATATACGCTCGGCTTTCGCGTAATCCAGTAATATGTATCCAGCTGAATTACCAGGATAGATCACAGTGATTGGTGTGCCCGATCCAGTCAACCGTCCATGGCCTACGCGACGCGAATAAGAATTGACCGCAGTGAAAAACTGATTCCATATCGCAGATCGCTATTATGGCTTAATACGATAAGAACCCTAGGCACAGCTTGCCGCAAAGCATCTGTGTGTTCTAATACTGATAAGGGGGTAACTAGCCAAGAATATTAATTTCCGCGTAATATACCCGCTTGTATGTGTGGTAATTAGGAGACCGGCTGCGCGGCGAATCATAACAATATCTCTGTGCCGCGCTGTGGTGCGGCGTTCCGCTAGGTCACTGAGGGGGACAGTGGCGTAACTAGCAGGGATCCCGGTCATGGGAGGCCTGGCGTTTTGGGGTGCCCAAAAATAGTCTATCGTCATTAATATTCAGGCGAGAATTGCGCGATGAAAGTAACTGGGAAAACGCTTTGCACTTGGGTGTCGCGTTGAATGAGCTCGCGGTGACTTTTTTGGGCATGAAAATCGTTTGACAGATCGATTTTTTTTCAGGAGTGATGCAACAATTGGAACCATATCAACGTTGATTTCATCAAATGTACTTTTAAGATTAAACTAACAACAATAGAGAAGGCTTTGCGCTGTATAGTAGCTATGTAAAATATATCTTTTGTTATTTGTTAGAACTTCTCCATATGATTAGATTTTTGAGACTTTCAAGAATTTCTAGTTAATAAATTACTAAACTGGTTTCAAAAACTATAGAGATCTAAGTTAGTATAGGGCCAGCATTAAAAAAAAAACAGTTCATTCGGACATTGTTTGCTCTGATTATTTTTGTATAAAAGTGTAACTCACATTGACAACCTAAGAAATGATATGCGGCTGCTGAAAGTAAAGTGCGAATTGCGGGAAAAAATGCGAACAGAAAGTTACTTCAGAGGGATTATGGGAACCATGAAGCAATTAGATAAATCTGACGAAGAATTTAGCTTGATGGGGTGGGGGTGGGGGGGGGGCTGCTAAACACTCTTGCGGAGGGTAAGGTGGTCTGGATATGACCAAAGATTCTTCCAGACTACAGTGGACGAAACCTCTCTAGTCTGGACTAGTCGGAAGCGTTGGGAAACGCTCGGACCGACCGAGCCGATCGCTCGGCTCGGATCCGCCCGCACAGCGGACGGCAAGGTTCGAGTCTTAGGGCCGGTATTACAATACCTGGCTAAAAGTCTAGTCTAGTAAACCTCCAGCTAGCAGGTATGCTAAAGGATAGGACATAGAATTTTACCTCGTACTTATCCTCTGGCTAAGTCACAAGCTAGACATTTTAATTCAGGCCCTTGTTCAGTTAGCGCTTTCGTGCAATCAAACACATTTTTTGGACGGTACATTTCAGAACGTATCACCGTATAAAAAGCGGTATTTCGTAACTTTATTGTTGTATCGTCTAAATACATTTTATTCTACTCGACAAACATTCCACCTAACCTCGCGCCCAAACGCGTTCGGATTCTGCAGAGGACTGCTGAGATCACATCCCTTGGTCCTAGCTGGTTACTGTAAACATATCTAGTTACGCCACTGCGCGGGGGCGGAAAATCACAAGGGTGTTTGTAGCCAGAGTGAGTGAACACAGCCCAGCACTTGGCGTCTGCAGCCCGATGTTGCGGTCGCGGGGCCAAGAATCGAGCCCCCCAACTCCATCCCTCCGAAGTACGCCGAGACGAAATTCTCAAGTACATACTGTGAAATAACTTACATTCAAGCTACACCTCATGTTTCAAGATAGACGTTATGTTATGATTATGGCCGGTCGAAGGGGATCTATGAGTGTGGTTCCGTCTTGAGGTGCTTTAACTAGGGTGGATAATAATATTACGTCGGTATGATCCGTGCTTACGAACGAGCTCTCAAACAGAGCTAGTTATATGAGTCGGGTGTGTATGTACAATTTGCGTAGTACCTATCTTGTCGCAATATTGTTACAAGTGTTGTCTCAATGCGTTGGCGTTCATTTCAGCCTGTTCATTTCTCGTAACAGTAAACATCCATTTTCTGAACGCACAGAATCTTCCATGCAATCAATATTCGGTTTAAGAACAAAGATCAAGGCCTAACGGTTTGGCGTGTTGGAAGCACCGGTTCTCATGAGATCTTCTAAGTTAATCATCATTGCGGTGAACCAAAGAGTGGTTGGCTTACCATTCATACCATGGTCCATTTCTGGACGGTAGAGATGTTGAAGGGTTTAAAGCTAGTACAGCAGCTTCACTCACTTTAAAATCAACCCCTTGACGGCACGGATTAGTGTAGGCATCTTGCTATTCGAGTTGTCCTTCGGAAGGGACATTAAGTGGTGGCCCCCTTGGTGCTATTCGACTGAAGTAGGCTACGTGCCGGCACCGGGATTTCCCTATTCGCTGTTAGTTTCATCATCACCCTCATCATCATCCTATCATTCACCGACGTCACATGACTAATGCCATAGGGCTTCGTTAGTTTTCGTTAAACACCAATAAACAATCATCGAGCAAGGTGCAGTCTGGGTACAAATGAGAAACAGTTAACTTTTACGGACAAAGTAGAAAAATTACCCGCTTGTTTGTTTCTTTTATCTGAAGTTGTAGGTTAAAGAATAAACAAAATTTCATCAAAGCTCATTTTCACGTTTTTTATTTTTCCTTTTGTATCCATCATAGTCACAACCGAATGTGATCTCACTAAGCCTTATTTAGTGTGTTTTCGGCCTTGTATGAGCAAAATGACAAAAAAAGGCTTGAATGAGACCTCGTTCATTCTTGAAGAAACGACTTTCTCGCTGAACAAATTCTTTAGGCTCGCATGCCTCGCTCCAAAATCTTCGCGCTAGTTTTCTAAAAAAAAAAAAACTGGGTTGAATGCTAAGAAATCCACTATAACTCCCAGTTTAGTTAGTCAACCCAGTTGGTACTCGGTTTTTGTGAAAACTCTCTCGCTTACAGTCATCTTCAACTATACAGAGTGTGGATAAATTGCACACTTCAATTTAAAAAAATGATTACAAACTGGGTTTGAATACTAATTGATATCCACATAAACTCCTAACGTTTCATTTTAAGTTTACTCTCTACTATTTCAGCGGAAAATCCAAAAAATTGCGATTTTGCCCTCGAAAAAAAGAACGAAAAGGAGTGATTTTTCCCCTGAATAATAAACTGTAAGCTTTACGAAATGTTGAGAGTTTAAGTGGATTTCTTAGCATTCAAACCCAAATTTGAACTCAGATTTTTTGAAATCTAGTGCCAAAATTATAGAAATAGACGAGAGTTTAAAGAAATGTATACCTATTTCTTTAACTTTACACGTAGGGAATCAGAACGATCAGCCCGTTGTCAATGATGTGCTAAACTTGTGGTCGATAGATTGAATTGATAAAAATGACGTGGACGAACCAAACCGAGTACTTAAAGAGGTTGGTGGTGCAAAATTTTACCTAATCTGTTGGGAAGTATTCATTGGTACCTGGGGGAAACTCGAAACAGAATTCATCCGCTACTCCGTGCTGTCTAGAGGTGCGTGAAACATGTTGTTCTAGCACCAAACTCAACCACTACCCAAACACAGCTTGGTTCTTCGTGAAAAGTCACGCTGACTCAACCACCCTCTGATGCCGAGAACCAGTGTGTCCAAAACCAGAAACTCTATTCTGATGTGTTTTAATACACACAAGAATCCAATCATGAATGGAAAGAATCCCATGTCGTTATAAAAGGAACTCTTTAAATCTGTTAAAGTTTTATGCCCTTGCACTTAAATGAGAACAATCACATTACTCGTATGAATCAGCAGCATAACTGACACAGCGTCGTCCCAAAATAAGCAAAAACTGACTTTACGTTTACCCATAGGTAGCTGAGCCGGATAAATAGATATTCGGCCGCAATCAAACTCAGCCAAGCGTGAGTTGCTACCCGCCTTAAAGTTAGGACTTTGGTAATAAAACAGACAATGACTGCATTGAGTAAAGATCTCGTCCGATTCATTGTCGTATGGCGCAGGTGGTATGTAAACAAAGATTCAAACCTTAACAATCGGTCTTATACTTTGAGAGCCAATGAGGGACGCGACTATATTACGCAAGAAATGATGTCGCGGCTTCTCCTTGTCCAATCAACTTCGCGAAGGCTGTGACTTGGTGGTGAGAATAGATGTCTAGAATGGGGATATTAAACAATCCCTGTATTTTAACGTTAATGAAAGTCGGAACATTTCGAAATGTTGAGCAAATTATAATACAGCACTAATTTAAACAACTTCAATTCGAGAAAATAAACTAGGGAAATATGCCCATTTGTCGGTAAGAAACCAGAACTAGTTGTTAACAATAGAAGAAATGTAGACAGTCATATACGTATATACTTACTGATATATACTTATATACCTTTATACTTATATACTCATATACTTATATACTTATAAACTTGTATACTTATTGTCAAATTATGCCTTCAAATGTCAGGCACAGCAGTAAAAAGGCTACTTATCACGGTATTACGTCCGGACATCATTGCCTTTTGAAATTCCTGGCTAAACGTTTTCCAAACAACTTTGAAGTAGATACAGTTACTCAGTTACTGAGAAATCTAGAATGCGGAGCCAACTATTTAATTTTCTTCAGATTCAGCTCAGGTCAGCTGTTTCGGATTCGAGCTGTTATTTTTCCTGTGATATCCATTTTAAGTTTCAACAGTAACTGAATATCTAGATGGCCACTATCCTTCTAGCAGATATTTCCACACTAAATCACCATACTCCCGTTTTCGACAACCAGCTCGACTGCCACGAGCACGACCAGCTCGACCCATTAAAATCGACAGATGCTGATAATATAAGCAGCTCGCCCGCTCTCTAACAGGGTCGAGTTGGCAATTGATAAGAATCGGAGGTCTGACTAACGTGGGTTGAGATTTGAGAGGCAGGTAGGAAAACCCACCAGATTTGAAGTTTCTTTCAATTACTATTGCAGCTAAGCCGTAAGCCGCAGAGACACCAAACCTTGGTTTAATCCTACAGAATGGAACTGAACTCGAATTAACTGTCTTCGAATCTTGTACATGTATAACTTTTTGACTTGATTGAATTGCAATGTTAAAAAAAAACGGTAATTCACAATTGCAAATGAATTCTAACAAAAAGATTTAAACTACTTTTGTCTGTATGTCATTCACCCCTGAGTTAAAGGGGTATTACCAAGCTAATCCAATTTTTGAGTACCAATATAAAGGCTAATAAGTTCGGAGTTTAGCGAGATAAAAAGAAAACAGTTCTCCGCGAGCCCGAGTTAAATTTGTCGAAAGCGGCACTTTTCGATCTGGTTTCTTTCGAAAATGATTTCTCTCAAGAGTATGGCTGTCGATCCTTTTGACTCATGGGACCTTGTAGCATGCTCGCCCGTCTTGGGGATACACACTACAATTTTAAAAGATAGTCCCTGCCATGGCCCTCTTAATTCCTCATCTGTAAGAGTGCAGAGAATTAAACTAAGTGGGCCTGATTTGAAGCTTTCTTAAAAAAACTCAACTACACTCACCCGTCTTGCTTGTACCTAGAAAACTTTTAGTAATAATTGTGCATTCGTTCTAGCCACAATAAGCGGATTACAGAAGGCATTCGACTCTTCATTTTCCTGTACTCTGGCTCAAGCTTGAGTTTTTATTTATAATAGCGCCTTGAATCTTGATGCTTAGATAAATAAATAATTAAGATGCGCCAAAGCACCATCTTTTTTTTGTCTTTCTCTAATGGATAGGTAGAAGTTCGAAGCATTCTTTCGTTTATAGCGGGCGTTCAGCTAGGCTAAAAATGTGAAATCAAGATCGGTGGAAAGCTGGAAATTACCTCTATAGTATCATTTTAATTTCAAATGATTGTAATTTGTAGTTTTAAAACAATAGGCCGATTAGTGAAGCACTGATTTGCCAAACCATGCACTTCCATTTGCGATCTTTCCTTGTAGGCTCGGCGCCGAGCGTCGAGAAATTGGTCAAAACAACGCCGTCCGCCCCCAAAAGCAAGTGCTGTAGATCGTTGAGCTTTCTCATGATTAGACGACACGCTTTGTATTTTACAACATCTGGCCATATTCGGCGGCGCTGATTCGTTTTTCATTGGATTGCTATTGCGTTTGTACCGCGCGTTTCTACATGTGAACCACGTTCTAATTGAAAACATGCGAAACGTTTCGGTCGAAAAACAGCCGGGAAAAGTGTGCATCCACCACCGACCCAAACTTTCCACCATACCACCGCCACCACGAAGATATAATCGTAGTAGTAAAATATAACTTTGGTTGTTTCGTATTACAGCATATGCGTAAACAGTCTATCCAGAAAAAGGTTTACCCGAAAACATGGTTGACTACCTCTATCGATTGCTCACAGCCATAGCTAGCGGATATAAAAAAACGACCTTCTCGTAATTTCATGAATGTCAGGTGAGCATGTACGCTCATAACCACCATGACCAGCTTACCAACATCCGGTTGAGCTGACATGTTATTTTATTTATATTAATTTGAATCCCGTGTAGTAAAAAAAACGGTTTTCCAATGACCCCAAATCGAAAATTGGACTACAGTCTATATTGTGAGAGACAATACAGGGTTACATCCACAAATAGTCTCTCTAGCCGTACCCTTCTGTGTTAGCAGCACTAGCGCCCCTGGCGGAAATTCGCTCTTCTAGTAAACAGAGTGAACGGCCATGACTGAATAAGGCATTATAATCAAAAGTCTAATAATCCTCACTGCTGCCGCCGTATTGGCACGTCTGATCACATTGGCTGTCTTCTGCCCGTGATACCTCAATTAAACCACCATTTTGGCTTGTGCCCCATTGATGTTATATTTTAGTGTTGAAGATCTAACAAATATGCTTATATCTGGAAGTTAACGTGAGGTTGAAGCATTGTTCTATTAGATCTTGCATCTGCAGCCGATTGCCTGTCAGTGTCGCTACATGGGATCCGGATGTGACCAAAGAGTCTCATAGTTGTAGACATTGCTTTCTTCCTATACACTTCTGTGAAATACTGTACTGGGGTATACAGGGCCACAGACAATAAACATAAGCATATGCATAACGCGCAATGCGTAACGCCGAAGGCACAAGCATATTAAGCACAAGAATACAAACAAAGCAACAAAGCAAACACAACTCGCAGCTATGAAAGCGAGTGCTTGAACGTACATATCTTTTTTTTGACAATTGTTTTGTTGAGTTTCCGTCGCAATACGTTCTTATTCAGTCATAATTCGTTGAAATACTGACTATTTTTTTCGTTTTAAGATACATTTTGTATTCATTTTGTATTATAGAATGAAATGAATGAAGCGAAATAATCGGGCGTCCTAATCTGACAAAGCTGCTTCAAAATATCAGCTGTTTTCGCTGTTATTTCCTGCTCTCTGATTGGTTGGAATTGGTTGAATTAAGGCAAAGCGTGCAGAAAATATGAATACTTTCATCTCCTCGCGTACCGTATTCCACTCTATTTATTGGGAGAGCAAACTTTTCCACCAGGGGCGATGGTGGAATTAACACAGGAAGATATGGCTAGAGAGCCTATTTTGTGGGTGTAACGCAATATGCTCTCTCACAGTACAGACTGTAATCCGCTGTGGTTACGCACTCGGCTTAAGTCGGTTGTGCATATGACTATGACAAGCCATTTTGTAATGCCTTCAGCGTTGCGCGTGCTAAACATGCTTATGTTTATTGTGTGTGGACTGAAATTTTCATACCGAACGGTTTGGCATGTTGGATACACCGGTTCTCGTGAGATCACCGAAGTTAAGCAACATTGCGGTGGACCA
>QKMV01003069.1:0-12046 GCA_003287335.1 Lednia tumana
ATCACCCTATCATTCACCGACGCCAATAGACCAGTGCCACAGGGCCAGTTGTCAATACAGTGCGTCGTTAAACACCGCAAAAAAAGAGTAAAGAGGATTACGGGAATTCGTGGGATTATCTCTAGAGAGATAGCCGACTTGATAAGTCAGGTCGGGTGTGATACGCAGTCTGTTGAGAATATAGGAGATTGCGGGTCGGAATTCGGGGTTAGCTATTATTGATAAATTATAATTGAACATGATAAGACTAACAAATGGTTTGCGGATTTGAAAACAAAACAAGATGAAATTTTCAATTAGACTTTGTCATCTTCGTAGATAGGAGGCAGCTTTCAAAGAAGAGTGTCCGATGGAAGAGAGTGAGATACTGATTAAAAACGAGAACGAAAATGAGAAAACGACGTGGTACCGGCTACACAATAATTAGACAGTCGTGCCATTTTCTTTTTTATGCTTATCGGTTTATTATCGGCTGTCTCGCCTCGCCTAAGAGCATGCGCCGAACCGATCTTTGGTCTAGCTTCTCTACCGCAATAATAAAAAATAGATAAATATCATGCGAAAAGATTTCAAATCAGCTCCTCTTCCACATGGATGGACGTTTTTTCGAGCGAGCGATAGTAGCGTCTCCACTCTCAACTAATGCATGTGCTTGTGACACTTGATTTGCTTTGCGCTTCACAGTCCACATACACGGTTGGGCTGACCAAAGGAGATACTTTTCTGAACATCCGTCAAATTATAAGTGTAACATTCTTATTTTCAAAATCTATTTAAATACACACCCTGACCAAGCGGAGACTCCAAGCACTAGAGATTACATACTTGAGAAGTGTGCGAGGAACTACGAGATTGGACATGCTAAGAGGCAATTAGAAAAGCAAGTTGGGAAAGAAGAGATTTCCCAGGATTTAAATTGGAAAGAGAGGTTGAGATGGTTTGGACATTTGAAGCTATAGCAGTGATGCATACCCCTCCATGAGCATGGAGAGAACAGTGGACGGGAATTTGAGACACAGAAGTAGGAAAAAGAGGTTTGGGGAGGCCAAGAGAAAAATGGATTAGGAAATTGATGACGACATAGTAAATGTGTGGAAGAAAGAATGAAGTGAAGGTTGATAGATTGTGGGAGCATAGAGAGCGATAGAGGGACTTGGTGGAGAGAATTGAAGAGGAGGATGTCTTGATGAGGTCTTCCCGGAATCAAAAAAAGAGAATATGAATATGACGATGAGGAAAAGGAGAAAATGCCAGGCTCCAGCCTATTTCTGCGAGTGGTTGAGGCCCTCGAAATTGGTGGGTTCATCCACGTGACCTTGTATACATACACTCTTTACGTTTGAAGAATATACTTTTCCGCCAGGGGACCTGGTGAAAAATAACATTGGAAGGTATGAACAAGTAAACGATTTTTTTAGTGTAACACACTTCAGTATTACCATGATAAAAGTAAGCTATCCGAACTGGCCGCCCGGCCAGGTTCGCTAACCTCACAAAAAAGAGCTCACTTCTTGAGCGGGATTATCAGATTACGAATAGCCAATAGCTACATGTTATTCTTTTCGAATCTTTATCAAATCACAAATAATTACCAGCGATCAACATTAAAGAGAATAACGAACCAAAATAACGATGAAACACTGAGCGGTTAGCGTGATGTCACGCCAAAACACATAACAACCTCAAAGAAGTTATTTATCGGATTCATTTTTTCTCTACTAGCTGGTAAACCTTACATGCGATGTATCGAAAAAGCCGTCATGATGGGTGGCCTACCTTATGCTGGAAAATGGTAATACTGTATGGTCTCTCACAGGATAGAGTGTAGAAAAAGCAAAGAATTCGCTATATAATTGTGTCGTTGTTTGTGGGAGTGTTTTTAACCCATTTAGCATTAGTGCGCGATAATGCGTTTCCACACCTTTCGACTTGGACTTTTGTCGATTTTATACTTATCACATATTGAAAATCCGGAGGAATGGCGCTGGTCTCGACCCTGTGCGACTAAACTGTGCGACTTTCAGGATGATTCAGGGATTTTAGTTTTGCTTGATATGGTATTCGTTTCGGATATGTTGCATTGCGGATTCAATTACGGTGGTAAAACTAAGACTATTATTTGGAAAAAGCAGTTTTATAACCAATAATGAAATAACAAAAAGAAGTCAGGTATAAATCTGGTATAACCATGGTATCAAGTTAGGTACACTCACTCTAGCCGTAAAATGAACCTGACAGTACGGGTACAGCGGAAACCTAACTTGTTTGCAACTACGATGCCCAAGTGGCAAGACAAAGCTCGAATTTTGGGGAAAAGCCTATCGGGTGGAGACAAACTGGGGTCAATTCCCAATTTTTTATTTGAAACTCACATAAGAGACTACGCCAACTCAAAGAAGGCGAAGCCTAAATCACACGGCGAAGCCTAAAATGACAAAGCCCTAATTGCAAGGCGAAGACCATTCAGAGCGTATACGAAAGCCAGGAAATTCCATGGAAACGATATAGACGGGAGGAAATACAAGAAAGCCTAAACGTGATGTCACCATTCAGCGTGCGAACGCATGCCTTCAAGGCTACGCTAGAAATGTCGTGACGAATCCAAGATTACGTGGCGGAGCCAACATTTTCTGGCGAAGCCGATATATCCCATTGATACTTCCACGCATCGGGCGAGGGCTAGGCCAGTTAATACCTACAGCTGTCCTGTACCAACTTTGGTCTAAAATCGAAATAAATTTAGTGCAAAATCACGTTTACAAATCAAATACCTATTCCATCATTTATATCTGAAACGTATACCGAGTCCCAGAATATGGCGGTGCCATCGCCGCCGAAACGTCGGACCCCAGTTTTATAAGGACCTTTTTAACGCCGAAAACTGTTTCAAGAAAGAGCGCCATCGCCAATGTGAACAACGTATATACCGATAAGATTGGGCTTGGAGAATGAAACGGTACACTGGGGACATGACACCCAGGACATCAGATTTTCTAACACTCGCTTTGAGTAACAATACACCATAAGTAAACCTTCAAACTTTAATCGGAACCTCGCTCGCTCTTCCAACGCGACTGTGCTTTGCATATTGGGTTTTCCTTAAATTTATAGCGGAACGCTACTTTTTTCGCAGGTTATTCCAAGTGGAGCTGACTCGTCTGCAATGACTAATTAAAGAGTCTCGCCTTATGCCCACGGTCCAATTAGGAACACATTATTGAAATATTGATGCAGCATTCGGCCATGAAATGGGGCAGGGCACGTATTACATCTAGAAGCTTACGTAATGAAAAGCCTGTTATTTGTGCACACCACCGAACCCCAACTAGGGGTAGGAAAATCCACCGTCACGGGGTGGGTATTATTACCTCGACGCGCGATCAATACGAGCCCCTGAAGCGAATTGCTATTTGATGATTGTTATTACCTATTATATATAGGTAGTGTTTGTTGCGTTCCTACAGCCACGTTACTTTTTTTTCTGAGCGAAAGAATTGTCTGTCGTTTCTTTTACTTCTCTGCCACGGTGAATTGCATGTAATATTAATAATTATGTCGAGTCCGCATGCCCGTACGTGTTTAAGAAACCTTGCGCACCGCGAAGGACGTAGAAAGTCTCCAAGTTTGAAGAATGAATGATGCGGGACAATCGGCCGCAGAGATATCAGTTATTGAATAAAGTTCCATCCAAGGTTTTCCACTGCTATTGTTAGAGTTGATTTTGTGTTTCAAACTTGTGCCAAACTCGCCAGCATCGAGCGTTTAACATCATGGTAGAAATCGATGTATATCGCGAAAAGCGACGGGCGCGATTAGTCGATAAATAATTCGAAATTAAGCTCACAGTGCTTCTATTGAGAGCTGAATGTTGCGTCAAAAAAGGTGGTCTTTTCCATTCTCGCAGAAAAATGAACAGGCATCCAGTGTCCGCTGCCCACACGAGAATTTTTTGATAGGACGCTGACGATTAAAAATTCCGGTCGTCTGATCATGATTCATAGCTCAGAGAGCTGCACACAACATAAGCTTTAAAATTTAAAATGCAAACTATAGTAATACCATGCACGTTAGCATGAGGTAATCGAGGATTGTTGACTAAGCTTGACACGAGCTTGTAACTGGAGCTAGAAGTAGACAAAAAATGAGGAACGAAGCCTCCGATAACCGAGATTTAAAGAGCGTGCAACTGTCACAATCAGCCATTTAAACTAGACTGCAATTCAGCATGCTTTAAATTGCGTCAACGGCATTCCTCAGTTCTAAGCCCAATAGGTATTTATTGATACTGCAGGAAATGCATGGCGAATAAATGTAAACTGAGTGTGTTTTGAATAGTAGTATGAATGTGTTGCATGTTGTATAATTGGGGAGATGCATGGCCTAATTGTTCATTTGGTCTACATATTTATTTGTGAAAAATTGGAGAAATGTAAATTGTTTTTGGGCGACAAGGCGTGCCTTTCACGGGGCGACCGGCGGTGGATTTGCTCCATGGTTCACTACTCTTTCCCAGAATCGATGTCTCGTGTGGTTGGGTCGCCACATTTGCACACAATCTCGTGGTCAATCCTGACGTATTTCAATCCGTGACCATGTGCTTGTGAGATGCGGACACATATTGGTTTTGGAGAATTAAAAATTGACGAGGGTGGATACTTACCTCAGGGAGGATCTTGCCCAGGGCCAGGTCACGAGAGTCTGGAGATCAAAGCTAGCCTGCATGCACCATTCTAAACACCTTGTGCAAAGGACTAATAATAATTTGCTACATGCTTCTACTTTTCGGGATATTATGCACACGAAAATTTTAGACTAGGAATAGCAGTTTGCATATTAAAATAAATGTATTAATATTTTATGTACGCAATTGCAAAACTGCTTCAGTAGGTACCTACTGAAAGCTGGAAAGTCCATTCCATGCAGGGAAGAAACAAAAAAACTATCTTCTGTAATACGGGTCAGATTGACACGAAATTTTCGCTTAACACTTGCCAAAATTATAGGCTAATAGCTGGTGATGTTAAATATGTAGTAGCACGTACGGAATAAATATAATTAAATGATAGTCACTCTGGACAATGCTTGGTGGCAACGTTGCTTTCAGTCAGAGACGTGAGCAAAGGAAAAAAATCATTACTACTCACCTATTAGTCGTATCTAAAAGAACTCCTTGAAATATTTTGCTCTCATGTGTGTATGTTACTACAATAATATCTTGAAGGGCTTCGTCCACGTTAACTAATATTTTAGAATTTTTTAAAATATTCATCGTGGATTGCACTTCTGAATCGGCCATGTTGAATTATGATCTGTCTGCCTGCTGGCTGGCTGGTCCCAGAAGGGAGGGGATACTGCTATCGAGCAAGTCGCCACCTCGGCGCAGGCGTCAAGAATTTGCTGGACGACGCATTGACGGCCCGTGGGTTTTCTCTAATCTAAGCCGGCTAGATTTACTTTCTTATACATTTCACCACCAAGGTACACAATACTATGCTGTATTTTTTTAAGGCAACAGAAGAACTTACTGAAATGTTTTGGTAAATAGCCTTACAGTCGTGACAATCAGGATCAAAAGGGTTGTCGGAGGTAATTAGTAATCACTGTCACTCCGCTCAGCTGTGTTGCTGTCGTCGCACCTGTAACTTGCAAGTGCAGCGCTATCCTCCTCTGGGTAAATATTTTCTATTGTTTTGTGTACATTGACCGTATATTTTACATCGACAATTGTTAACCCTTGAACCTGAAAGCATAGAAAATTTATTATAATCTGCAGTAGTTGCTTGTCATAAATTAATCAATAGTTGTGAGCTGTATTGCCCAGCGCATTAGTTTCTGTCTACAGCAGAATAACGCAGAACATTGACAGCTCACACTAAACAATAATATATTTCTATCTTATTCTGCAGGAGAACACTTAGATACACCTCTACTTAACAATGTCCAAAGACGGGCGGATTGAGATTGATAAACCCCTGTGGAATCAGGATACCTTCATTGGACGGTGGAAACATTTTTGCTGGGTGACAGATCCACGTACATGCATTGCCTATGAGTCCACTTTATTGGATGCAAAGAAGTTAGTAGAGCAATATCGAGTTGGGAAAGAACCATCTGGGACTTCGCGAGACCAGATAGTATACGCTAAGAAGCTTTACGAGTCTGCATTTCATCCAGATACCGGCGACCTACAAAATGTTTTTGGACGTATGTCATTTCAAGTGCCTGGTGGAATGGCTATTACAGGAGCCATGCTGCAGTTTTACCAAACAAAATCTGCTGTTGTTTTCTGGCAGTGGATAAACCAGTCATTCAATGCCCTAGTCAATTATACAAACCGAAATGCTAACTCTCCTGTCACCACAAACCAACTGGGAGTGGCGTACGTGACAGCTACGGCATCTGCCATGCTCACTGCCTTTGGCTGCCGTTCATATTGGGAGAAGAGAGCCAGCACGCTGGTGCAGCGATACGTTCCGTTTGTTGCGGTCGCTGCCGCCAATTGTGTCAACATTCCGTTAATGCGGCAGAATGAGTTGAAGCATGGCGTTGATATGGTGGATGAGAATGGCAACAATTCAGGAGTCAAGTCGAGAGTGGCTGCGGTAAAAGGAATCTCACAAGTTGTGTTTTCGCGGATTGTGATGTGCGCCCCAGGAATGAGTAAGTAAATGCTAAGAAATAATATGTTGGCACCTACTACCTTCACTAATGTACCCAAACAATTGTTGACTTGTAGGTTGTAATTAGTGATTTGAAATTTTTGATTAGATATATTTTTCTACTTGCTGCCTAATTAAGACTAATGATGCTAAATTGCTTCTGTTACAGCTATCCTGCCTATAGTCATGCAGAAACTAGAAACTTACCCGTGGATGCAAGGAATCAAGCCGTTGCACGGTCCAATTCAAGTCCTATTTGTTGGTTGCTTGTGAGTTAAAATTCCTCGTCAATTACAGAATATACATAACATCCAGATTGCATTCACTCTATTATTGATTGATTATGTACTGTTTAACAACACACCTTGGCCCTGCAGTAATAGTCTATGGGTGTTGGTGAATGATAGGATGATAGTGAGAGTGATGATGAACCTAACAGGGAAGAAGGAAACCCGGTTTGAGGGTTTGAAGCCAGTGCAGCAGCTCATTCTGCTTGTCATCAATCTCTTGACAACACAGATTAGTGGAGGAATCCCATCTGTTCTTCGGAAGGGAAGTTGAGCATTGGTCCCCTTGGTGCTTTTGGACACGAGTAGGCTACATGCCAGCACCAAGTTTCCCCTCATCCCTGTTAGGTTCATCATTACCCTCATTGTACCTTATCATTCACCAATGTCATTAGACCAGAGCCACATGGCCAGTTGTAAATACAGTGCTTTTTTAAGTACCACCTAATAGAAAAGAAAGGGACACATCAGACACCAGGCCAGAAGAAAGATAGGTGTTTTTGTGCAAATAAAAAAAGATCTATTTCAAAACACATGCAGAGCACTTGAAATACAATGCAAACAGAAAAGGGAAAAAGGATTGTTCTTATTTGAAGCTGAAAACAGTGAAAAGACAAAAAAAATGGATGCATAATCCTCATCGCACATTATGTGGATTTCTTAGTATCCTAACTCAGTTTTTAAACCAGTTTTTTTGAAAATGCCACGTTGTTTATTGCAAATTTATTCTGGCAAAGATTTTGTAACACCTGCCTTATTTATTTTCAGCTTAATGTTTATGGTACCAACAGCTTGTGCGATATTCCCCCAGAATTGGTGAGTAGCTAAAATGATTTTTTTTTAAATTTAAGTACTAAATAGCTCTTACAGACCGTTATAACTTGTGCCCCGAGAAAAACCGGTAAAACCCGATATATTTGAAACCGTTATTTTAAAATATACAAAGAATGAGACTGGAAACACATTGTTATGTATTAGGCTGTTTACTTTGGTTTTTAGTGGCTTTCAGGCCACAAAAAATTCTAACCTTTTCATTTATTTTTACGCACCCCGTATACACACGCGCCAGAAAACGTTACTCTGAGAAACACAAATCTGTGGTTATAATTTTCCCTTGTGATTTTATTTACGTAAGAAAGGAGATTGCAGGTATCATTCTCAGGGCAAGCAGAAATCTCAAATTTTGTATAATTTAGTTGATTTTCATACCAAAATCGATTTGAAAGAGGCAAGGTTTTGCACAGGCTAGATCCTCGGGCAAACTTCGCGCTGAATAAACTAGAAAACTTTCTACCTTAACTCAATCTCGCATAACAAATAAAAACCATGCCAATTTTGCAAAATGGGCAGAAAAGGAGAATTATCGATTTAAACTGGCTCACACCGATTTCAAAACTGATAATATTTGAAAGAACGAAACAGGCAAAACAAGGCAAGAACAAAAACCGGAGATTATTATTCAAATAGTTTTAGTCCCTACTTGTAAGTTCCTACTTGGCAGAATCATCACTTACTTCAATTGTTGCCAATGAATTTCTGATATGAATTCAATATTATTTGTAATATTCATTTGTGTTTATTTTTTTATTTTTTTTTGGAAAATATAATGTACGTTCATTGTAAATGGTAAATTAAAATAATTATTCAAATTCTATGTTGCAAATTAATTTGATACAAACCTTCTCCACATTTTTTTCTTTTTTACATGTCTCCGTGCAATTTGAAATATAATACGTAAATTGCAAAACGTAATTCTTTTTACATTTTCAATTCTCAGCCTGGTCTGTCGCCCTAAATTCGACTCTTTCTCTAGTGATCGTTCAAGGGTATTTGCCTTCAAGGGTATTTGCTTTTAGTTGACATTTTAGATATCCAGCCAATCAGAGATGTCACATGACAGCACCACACTAAATAATAATTGTACCTGATAGGCCAAATGTCCCAGATGGCAAAATGACCTCTGAGAATTGTGCAGCTATTTTCTATTTCTCTTGGAAACCCAGATTTACAGTGCAACTAGTGACAGCTAAAAAAAACCATCCAATTTTTAGTTTATTTGAATTATTAGTCAAATTAAAAGTGGCAGAGATGCCAAGCTTGATACATACTGTAGAGACTTCAACTGACTTTCTGACAAAATGTATTACATTTTTATTCTCACTACTTTTTATTGAACTCAAATTTATCGAATACAAAATGCATACAAAACATTTTAGAAAGCCTGTGGAATGAACGTAGAATGGCCAATCGAAGCAAGCTTGGCAGCTGTCAGATATTATTGTTATATTCAAAATACAGCTTCAAACCATTCTATCCCCCGAAAACGTCCACGTGCAAGTGTATAATTTATTTTTATACAAATTATTATGTGCATACAAGAATGAACCGCTTGCAACTTTTCCAAAAAAAAACAATCATTTATTCTAATTAATAGTGCAATAATTGTGTTGCAATTATAGTGCCTGCATTAGGGAATAAGCATAGAGGACATCCTTACTTTTAAGTCTTGTAATTTGAAAGTTAGCTCACATCCGTTTTCTTTTGCTAATTGGGTTCCTAATTAGCAGCTAATGTGCCTAGTAGTAGTTACTAAAATGAATTTGTCAATTTCAGTCCGCTGAGTGTAAGAACATTGAAAATGATTGAGCCAGAACAATATGAAAAGCTAGAGAAGAAATACGGAGGCAAGGTCCCTGAATACCTCTACTTCAACAAGGGCTTGTAATCATTATCATTGTGATCATGCAATATTTTGACAATAGTACATATATGCATTGTGACTGATAGAGTTACAAACAGCACAATAAGGTAGACAATTATAGGCCTAAAATGTTATTTAATCTTAGTTTTGCTCTGTGTAATTTTATGCAGATTTCATTTCTACCTCGGAAACTTACTTAGTTGGTAAAACAGTTATAATTGATTTTGTTTTTAGTTCGGCATATACATCTGTATTCATTAATACCACTACTTACACTACTATTCTAGATTACAAGAATCGAGAAATAGTGGTGAGGTGTCTAATTTACACACAATAACTAGCAACTAATTAGTAGTAACTAGCAAATGAAATGTTATGTTGTGAGATTTGTGTAAAAATATATTAGAAACATTTTGTGTCGAGACAAATAATGGTGTCTTTACATTTATGGTCGGGGTTTAATTCTAATAATTTATATTGATATCTCGAGAATATTTAATTGAACGTTGATCTGTGGTTAATATTATATGTTATGCAATTGTTATCAAATATAAAATTTAAAATCATGGCAGAATAAACTAATAAAATACCACCTACAAATGTTTGGGAAAATTGGGTAGAAGCATGCCCTTACTCTGTGCACCAAACTGGTCAAAATATGGATGATATTCTGAAATATTTTTTACCATACAATACGCTTGCCAAATCCTCTTGTAACCACAAATGTCGAACTTGCATACTTTGTGACTCAAACTTGAAAAAAGAACAAAAAAACTGATAAATTCGTGAAAAAAAAACCCCGAAGTTCAAGCACTGGAAGAATTTAGAGATGACCATCTAAATTACGTTTGGACGAAACTTTGCCCTTTGCCAGTTTTCCAAAAAAGTTCCCCAGTGATATTAAGATTGTTAAATGGTGGTTAAAGATTATTTTCCCATGGTTTCAAATCCCCATTTGATCACAATTACATCAAGTATTTCTCAACGGATATTTACACCGGATACTTCTTAATGGGCACCCATATGATTGGTATTACACCTTTTTTGAGAGATAAAAAAAATGTGATGGATGATGATACAAACAAGATGATACAATACATGGTACAATCCCAAGCTTTCTTGTTGTCTTTATCTTTGAAAACCTTTCTAGAAATTTCACCCATAAAAGCTTCCAACTAACAATATTAAAGGAAGCCCGTGATTAAAGTACCTATCAAAGTGTATAGTACTAAAGCATGATTTATACAGTTGATTCAAGAAGAAAAATGTTCAGACGTGTGCTAAGAATTACTTAGGGCCGGTTTTACAACTTTTCTTAACTCCCAGTTAAGAGTTATTCATAGGATTAAATTGGTATCGGCATGGCAACAGCCAATCTCATGCACGGAATTAATTTTGTTTCTGAGGATTATCTCTTCGGTTGTACAACCGGCCCTTGTATGAGAAATTTGAAGGGACTAGAAATTAAGTTCGGGATCTCTCTTCCAGAGTGCGCTGTACAAAGACTTGTGGAAGTCGATGCTGTCAGCGCAGCACAGTCAAACATGGCTTCGAAAGTGAGGTGGAAGGTTGTGTGTGTAGTGCTCGTCGTCGGGATTATTACTTCTGTCAATGGCATGTTCTCTCATCGACAGTGCAACCACGTGCATCCTAAACCAGATGAGGTGAGCTTCTCTAAAAGAGCAAACTTCTTTACTTACACGCATTCAAATATTTTATATGAATTATTTCATGCGTGGATTTTCGAAAGGAATCGCTGCATGTGTGTCCGTCAATGTCAAATACCAAAGTAATGTACAGTAGAAATATGAATACAGAGACTACGTCAAGTGTAATCAACCCAAAACCGTCAATTGCATAATGCGTTGAATTTTACCTTAGGTATTGTAAATAATTGCATTCGGCGAAAAACGTGACAGCGGCCGTTTTGTGTGACATGTGGTGGCACGCCCCCTTATCTACGCGGGAAGATGCCAATTAAAATGTTAAATTACGAATTTCGGTGTGTAGTCCAAAACCAGATCAGTCAAGGCACAGCTTCAACTGCACGAAATAATAATGTAAGGTGAACTCTGTTTGCTTACATCTTGAATGACTGTAATCTCTAAAGACTGTCTCTAAAGACTGCTTGATGAATAAGTGTAGACCTTATCTGCAGTGTAAGCAGGATAGCACGAAATTTATTTAAGATTTTGAAGTCGCGAAATTCGAAGACGGCGGAAAATTTCTTGCTCGCTTGCTAATGGTTAGCACATGTTACTGTGCTAAAATACAGTAAACGTCATGATCAACAAGCTATTTATGGCCAGCAGAATTTTTTCTGACATATTAAATCTAAAAAAAAAAAAAAAATGATTCTCGTATTATTTTAGCTCTACACATAATAAAGTACATATAAT
>QKMV01003070.1:0-12044 GCA_003287335.1 Lednia tumana
GGGGGGGGGGGGGGGGGGGGGCAAAATAACCTAGGCGAAAGTCATGAGGCTGGCACGTCCTAAAACCCCAATATAATAAAACCATGTGTGGGTAGCGGGTATCGAACCCAAGCCTCTTTGATTCGGCAATTTTAAAATTTAAATCAAAACGATTTTTTTCCAAAAAAGACTGCGATTGGCTGTTTTTTGATTGGGTACCCGTTCATCGGGACCTTGCCGGTGGAGGTGCCGGGTGTGAGGTGTCGAGCTCCGACACCATTGTTTCTGTTTGCTAGTTTACCGAGCTGTTCCGTGTTTGCTTGGCAGTTGGCAGGGGCATAATGAATAGAAATCGAGCTGCTTGTATACAGATAACGTGGAAGCAAGTCAGACCGGATAGCCAAGTAGTACAATTATTATTCCACGCTGGTCTCGCGAGTCGACTAGTTTAAATGAGTCTGAGAATGCGCCGAGTAGGTCAATTCAGGCCACGGTTGCATTGGGATGGGAGGAAACATATACATTGCTCAAGTTCAAGCAGCAATTCACACGCACACATTTTAGCAGGCGCATCATATCGACTTCATTTAGCGGCATAGTATTAATTATGCCGTCTTGGGTCCATTGGCTATTAGATTTTTTTGCGTTTTTTGTTACGTTGATGCCTGAAGATTTAAAACTCAATGAGGAGAGCGCCAAAAATAGAATATGGTGGGCAGCGAAGTCAAGTCCCCTCTTGGTCGTCGTTTGGGAGGTTCCTCTACAACTAGTTATTTGTTAATCCATCCTAAAAACGCGAAGTAGAGACACTATAGTAATACTTTTGTTACTGAGCATTTGATTTGAACTATACAGGTATACCTAGCTAAGCTAGGAGAATATGGTTTTTACGGTTTAACGTAGATGATACCTTCAATTGTCATTGAGATTAGACGAACATCTAAAGTACCTACAGCTTGCCTACGCAGATAAAAACAGATCTTGATGCCATGCACTTCTGTACTCCCAGGCTGCATTTGATATTTTGTAAATAGATTCTGTGAAATATCAACAAAAAATAATTGGTTGGAACAGCGAAATCTTTCAAAGTCGACGTTATTTACTCACTTTCATAGACATGGTGTACAACTGTCAGAATTCCCAATGCGATTGCCTTATCTTTCAACATGTGAGCTTCTTCCCATGCTGACACTACGCCGACACGATTCTTTCTGCTGTGTAACGCGAAACCGAACCTACCTTGCTCTACCGATCAAGAGCTAATCCACTTCACGTGGTTCTATACCTATACTGTGATATGTACGTATCTGACGTCACACACTCGTCGCTTGCGTAAAATCTCGATCAATGATCATCGTTGGCAAACTGCGACCGTAACCTTTCGACGTTAAACACTTTTTAGGCCAATATTGTATACTTGTAACTGGAGATAGGTATGATGATGAATGAAATACAACAGTTTGAAACTATGAGTCCGGTTCAAATGGATTCTGACGCGTAGGCAGCCTTGGATGAAAATAACCTCGGGTCAGTAATATAGTTGCGCATCACCAGTGATTGAGGAGTGTTTATATTTTGATTGATAGCAATGATTTTGCTTAGAGCACTCACTTAGGGAATTATGTGCCTAATAGTTTTTTTTTGCTTAAGAAATATTTATTCAGCTTAGACTCGGCTATTTTTGTTAACAGTTATACTCATTGTTTTTTACACATTTGAATTACATATTCACTTCACACATTTACACTCACATGTAATAAAGTAGGTATATTATTTGTGGAAGCGCAATGACTAAAAAATAAATAACCCCTCATATTCCGGCCCCTAAAAAAATGGAAGAAACTGGAAAAGTATGACTGGAAATCATTACCCAGTCCTAGTGTAATTGGCTAGAAAATAATGTTGATAGGAAGATAAAATATTTATTTCCCGACTGCTTGTTATTTGGATAGTTTGTACTTCGCACATATTTTTCAAACTGGCGTGTGGCAGTGAGCGCTGGAGGTATTTATTTTGCGCGGGAATTATCGTCAACACTTTTACATTCGAATATATAAAACTTTAAAAAATAAATTGCGATAAAATCCACCAAATTCATAGTTAAAGTTTGCGTGCCTAGCAGGTATTTTCGATACCCATCACTAGTTTGATAGCATGGTTTGAAAAAGGCACATTTTGGGATTTTCTGTTGTTACAGCTGTCAACTGTCAACTGTCACCTGTATTCCTACTGTAACTAGCTTGTTGTTTTATCAGTAAAAGATGGCAGAATTCGATTGGAGGTAGGCGAGTAGAGATTAGAGCTATATATCTGTGTATGTTACACAAGATCTAGTGATTTCGAGGTGTGATATTGCCATTGAAATTACCTAGTCTAACTTAGTAAAAATTCAATGATATTGCTGTGAACTGCGCTGACTGTTGGTGTATTTGCAGAATGAATTGAGAAATATCCTTTTCTGAATAACTGACCTGACTCCAAAAAACAATACATACCTTACTGATCTGAGCGATAACAATACGGTCATGGACTCTGTGGTCATGGATAGGATGCTATACTGCCGATAGATTCAATAGCTTTATTGTACATTTGAGAAAGTAACAGGTGGTGTAACCGTCCAACATCAGGCATGTTTAACAGATTTACGAAGGTGCTGCAAAATGCAGTGGATGCCGTAAGTTCTTTCCCTGCATATAATAATACATTTTTTGTGATTTACATCTTATTGCATATCAGCTACTAGTTCAGATTAGTGCCACGAGGCTGGTTTTGGCGGGTAAACACGTCTTTGTATTTGTGTACGTTGCAGTTGGCGCCCCCGGTGCCAATGCTAGATGACTTCACTTACCACTGGAAGATGTTAATGAAATTTTACATGAATCAAAACACGCTTGCCAAAACATCGATTGAAAGTACCAATATCCCAGGGCATTTGGATCAGCTTCTAAAGGTTGGTTAAAATATGTGCACCTTGCATTTTGTATGTTTTGAGAACTGTTGATGGGCAACATAGTGATATAAATCGGTAAATTGCGACCATAAATTACACAGTAATTTGTCAAATTAGCATGTTTTACAGCTATTTTAAAATTTGCCAGAATTGACCATAATTTATGTGGGTCAATTCCTGTTATGTTACCATTAGCTAACACAGATATTTTACAAAAATTCATAAAATTTAAATTCGATAATTTAACATTTTCTCAATAGGTACCTATCTATCTTAATTGTAAATACTTACCCGCTGGTATTGATTTCTATCTTGAATTTAATTTATTTCAAATCTACTAATTACGTAAACCCAGGTATGTTTTTCTTAACTTACTGGAGAAAAAAATTCCATGCTTATATCATAGTTGTAGAATGGTCTTTGGTTATAGTATGGTATAGTAAGTGTCATGAATCGAGAATATTCTCCGGAGCATATAATTGCTCACCAGCATATTCTCGGAGTAGCTTTTAAAAAGCTTTTGCATGCTGCATTCCACTGTAATTTATAAAGCATAGCATATACACCCTGCTGCTTGGTGCAAGTCAAGTGCGATGTTCATATTTATTGACACCTACTGCTACAGTCTATACAGTGAGCTAGTATACTGCGTTGCACCCACAAAACAGGCTCTTTAGCCACATGGGATTCCTCCTCTAATCTGTGCTGCCGAGAGCTTGATGACAAAGGGAGTGAAGTTCCTGCACTAGCTTCAAACCCTCTAACCTCTCTCCTGAACAGAAATGGACTTTTGTATGAATGATCAGTGATCACCCATCCAACTTTTGGTCAATCGCAATACTTCGGTGGTCTCACGAGAACCGGTAAATACAACATTCCAAACCGTTCGGTAAATGTAGGCATACGTAGGAATTTTAAATGTTCGGGCTTAATCTTTTGAATTTTTAATATTATGCGAGAATATTCTTGAAACCAAGCATTTTCTAGAGCATTTTCCCAAAATAGCCCTAGATACCTAGAACATAGTTGAATCAAAATATTCATTTAAAAATGTTTGAATATTTCAAGACATTTTCAAAAAGACAAAATTCCATAAAAATAGTTAACACTACTCATTTTTTACTGGGAGAGCATACTTTGAAAATGTCTTGAAATATTCAAACATTTTTAAATTCATACTTTGATTAAACTATGTTGCTAGGTACCTATCTTAAAGAATTTGATATGTAGAGCTATTTTAAGAAAATGCTGTAGAAAATGCTTGGTTTCAATACTATTATTGAATAATATTCAAAATATTCAAAAATTAAAATCCCTAAGTATTCCTATATTTACCGAACAGTTAAGCATGTTGGATATATACGGGTTCTCGTGAGATCAATGAAGCTAAGCAACATTGCGATACAAAGGTCCATTTCTGTTTAGGAGAGAGTTTGGAGGGTTTGAAACTAGTGCAGCAGCTTCACTCCTCTTGTCATCAAGCTCTCGAGAGCACAAATTAGTGGAGGATTCCCATGCTGAAGTTGTACCGTCCTTCAGAAGGGACTTTAAGCGGTGGTCCCCTTGGTGCTTTTCGCCAGGAATAGGCTACGTGCCAGCAACGGGTTTCCCCTCTTCCCTGCTAGGTTCATCATCACCTTCAGTATCACCCCATCATTCACGACACCAGTGCCACATGGCCATTTGTTAACACAATGTGTTGCAAACACCAAATAATCAAAACATACCTACATTTGCAAATGACACGATAAGTTATGGTCTAAATTATGCAAATTTTAGTTCCTGGTAACTTAAAAGTAGTCTTACACAATAAACAAATTATTTTCAGTTATTATTGGAAGAAGAAAAGCAGCTGGAAGTTGGCTCTACAGGTCCATGTCTTGAATACTTTTTGCAACACCATTTACTAGACTTGCTTGCTACACTGGCTTGTACCGACTGCCCACCAGGGATGAAGCAACATACGTTGGTATTTGTGAGAAGGCTAATAACGCAGACAGTGCAACCAATTCTTCCACACGTGGGAATTTACGTAGGCATTCAGGTGGGCATGCACACTTGAAAGTACTTAAAGTTTGGAGGAGAAAGCTGAATCTGAACTTCAAGTGAATTATTCTCAACCAATTTGTTGCTAAATCATCCATACCTTTTTTGTTCACAGCGCTTGATTGCATCCTGCAATGGAATGAATGCATCACCAACTGAGAAAGAAGAGATTCATTTTCTGTGCACATTATGTGCTCTCATTTGTAATGATCCACATCTTGTGAACATATTTAATTCTGTTGCTTTGGGAGATGGCAGTCAGCCGGCTTTGCAGCCAGACCCTACCAAGGAACATCTTGAGACAACTGAAAAGTTCAAAGAGTCTGATTCCTCTGCACAAGCTGAGAAACCAGAGGAATCTGGTTCTGGACCAAAACACTTAGCAAGCAGCAATAGTGCCAATGCAAAATCTGAAGAATTGCTGGCAGAAAGGAGTGTCAGTAGAACGGGAGTCAAGATGTTTGTAGAAGATTTTTCTAATGAAGAATCAAACGGCAAGCCAGTAAAATCTTTAGGGGGAAGTAGAAAGTTTCCTCTTCTTGATGCACTGCTTAGCTTTTTAATGAGTGCGGTAAGTGAATCAAGCTTGTAACGTTAGTTGCATTTTGAATTCTGATTTGTATTCGATCTACATTAACACAAGTTATAATGATTTCAATGACAACTTTAAAGCTGTTGACGCAAGTATAGCACACGAAAAGAGTAATAACGCCCATTTCTTTGGTAATCACCTGACTATGGTGAAAATAAACTACCTACCTATTACATAGAGCTAACATTTTCTTGTACATAGGACAGATGAATGAAAGTGTAATCAAGCCCTGATAATTTTTATACCAAAATTACTCATAGGTGCTCAGGGCCGACAAATTCCCTGAAATTTCATCTGGAGCTTTCGACTCGAGTACCTCAGCTGAAAAATGGCATTTTTCACCATTTTTCCGCTGACTTGTATGGCCTTCTGTATGATTTTGGCCATTTAGCAATATAAGCTTCAATTCCCCACTCACCAATTCGTTTGTGCATTTTTGTCCGTGGTGCAAAGTCACATACACCATAATAAACGTTGCATCATTCCGGAATATGTTAAGTGAATTTGTAAGAAATGTAGGTGGCCCAGCCAAATAATTATGTTCTATGACCCGTTACTAATTTAAGTATGGCACCCCTACTTTAATTGATTAATTTTACAGTTCCCCTGTTGCAATGCTTTGCAATTTGCATTATTACAAGAATTGTCCTATGAATTAAAAAAAAAACAGGATGTAGAATTAAATTGTCATGAAAGTGAGTTGGTGCAGCTGACATTTTTCGAATTAAGATCAGTAAATTTCACTTTGTGTAGGCCACTAACCTTAAGCATACACATACTATAGTACCCCCATTCAAAGTGCGATTCTTATTACTACTAACTCGAATCAAATCTCATCTGCTCTAGGATCGAAGAGTAATGGTGAAAGCATGTGAAGGTTTAATGGTGATTGCATCACTCCCATCAGATGAATTGGCTAAGTCAGTTTCGCAGCGGTCAGATCTCTGTATGGTGCTGGCATCGCGACTTCAATCCACTTTCCATGCGATTCCTGCAGATGTTGACCCAAACGACTTGGATGACTTGACCGTCAAGTGGGGGTAAGTCACGAGTAGTTTTGTCATGGATGTTTTCTTAATACAAGAAAATGTCCTATCGAATCAATTTGAAATTTTCTTATGTGTAGAGCAACTTGTAAATAGACTCCTGAATATGGAAAACGCTCGATGAATTTTGCGAAATCTACTTCACTTAAGCTGGTTTGAAATTAGTAAAGGTAAAATCTTGTTTCACAAGATAGCAGCAATGACCCACAATGAGCCTATCCTTATCTCCAACCAGACTGCACATTGAATGTAGAGAATCTCTAAAGAGATAACAAAATAGACACACAAAAATAAAACACAGATCAGATATTTGATTTTGACTAAATGGTTGGCTCTTGCCTAGCAATCAGGATGTCTCAGTTTTGGCTCTAGTCAACATTCCTGGTAGTGGTTTCCTCTGGTTTGCAATGTAATCACTCCAGCCGCAAAAATGCTTCCTTGTCAGTTTGCTGTCCTATTCTATCATCTTGGAAATTCGTAAGGTCATCCTGGGAGCATGCAGTGGCTATCAAGAAGTAAAAAAATATATCAAGAATTACGGCCAAAACGGTGCCCATTTAAATTCACCGACCACCGTAATCTATAGTCCTTCTTTTATCTTATTGTATTCAATGTTTTAAAATCGACTATATTTGGTCAACCTAGTGGTTGCTTAAAGAGCAGGTTTTCTCTGTCATATCAAACAAAATCATATAAAACTAAGTTTTGTGCCTTCCTAAAAATTCGTTATCAATTATTATGATTGGAATTTTTTCTCGTTGCTTTTAACAATACTTTTTTAAATTGAAGCTGTACAAATAATTTGCATGCCACAAATGTAAATGGCGATAATACTTACAGCCTCATGGCACATATTGACAAAATGAGCAGATGAATGGTGTCACCTTTCATCGATATGGTTTGGCAGTTTTATTTGTACCACCATGAAGTGGAGGAATGCTGATAAGAGAACAGGTTGGTTTCCAAACTATTAGTAAAGCATGTGCTCTGCCATGTGCAGTGCATGTGGTTTGCCATGTGCTATGTAATATCTGGCAAGCTATGTTCCTTTTCAACCCAGTCCAGGTGACAGGACTTCGAAAAATTCATTGACAGTTTTCTGTTTCCAGTGTACTTACTATTAACATAAGGAACCTACAAAATTGACAAGGATTAAACTTTTAAAGCCAAATACACGGCTAATTATATTTTTAAGAATATTAAAATCACTTCAAAAATACCTGCTTTCTCGAGAACTTGAACCCCGCAACTTTTGCTTAACAGGCAAATGCAAAAAGGGCCAAAAAGCAGGTATTTTTGAAGTGATTGTAATATTCTTAAAACCTACAAAATTATTGGATTTATAGTGACCATGTATATAACCATTGTCTTGTTCAATATTTTTAAACGTAACAATGAAATTTGAAATTGAGGGAGAATAAACTCTAAGGAAAGTTAACCTTTAAGGGTTAGTTTTAGCGTTTTACATAGCATTCATACTCCACGGACTGGCAGGGGGTGCCGGATTGCAACCGCACCCCAGGCTACGGCCATTCCGGGCCCTGGGCCGGGGCTAGTATAAAGTATTGTAAAGATCACAAATTTCAGAATGCGGGTCAATTTCAAAATGCATCATATAAAAATGGGAGGGGTAGTGTGACTAAGTATGACGTAGGTATAGTTGCATGCACTATACAATTTGTGCGTTGTATTTCAAAGGATGTACCAAATTTATTTTCCGTACGGGATGAGTTTCACTAGGCCCGGTTGCAGACCCTACTGGCTAGTGTAAGAGAATCCACAGAACATTGCTATTTGCCATGTTTGTTGTGTTGTTTGCTTCGTGTCAGTGCCCAGAGGCTGGAGAAGCGTACCCTGTTGTCAATCTACAATAAGTGATGTCTGAAACCTAAAAATGTAAAAACTATGGGTTTTGTTTGGGACTATAGATTATGATCAGCACTTCGCCTTTTCCAGCCTGTTTGCTTCTGTATTCATATTTCATACCCAGTTTGTGAATTAGTATTTTTGATGTACATCCCCCCCAAAAAAGGCATGAAATCAGCAAAGAAGCTTCCTGAACAAATTAGTTCTAGCTATGAATAAATGTTTCGATCAATCTAAATAAACTTGCAAGTCATTTTGCTCTCATTGCAAAGCTGAAGCTGTTGAAACAGCAGACTTAAAATTTTTGATGTCTTGCAGACTTGAAGGACCTGTATGGTCTGACGATTCGATGTTCTACGCCTGTCGAGAAGTAGCTTCATTCCTTGCATGGCTTGACTTTTGTGACCAGCTGATAAGAGAAGCTCATCCTATCTTGGGCTTGGCCATAGCAGAGAGCATTCAGCTGCTCTTTTTGGACGGCGTTTTGGGAGCGAGTCTGCGGAGACATGTGGATGAACCGTTGAACGAGCCTGAATGCACCTTAGCCAAGCCAAGTCAAGTTCTAGTCACAGCTTTCATTAGCAAATGCTTAAAGCAAGCCACTGCCCCAGCTCTAGTCAACGGTAAGTTTAAAAATGTTCGATTTTGGAGAGCCTAAGATACATAATGTATACGTATATATTTAAACGTTATTTGTAACAAAAACATTTTTGCAGCTTTTAAATGTAGGTAAAATCACTTCATGTACCTATTAGAGAATTATAGTGCTGCTGTGACTTATGTTGCTACATTCGCGTGATATTTTATCTTTACTACTTACCAACAAACTTAGTTTCCCAGTACTGGTAGTAGTTAGTGGCAACTCGAGCATTTCTTTAATTTCATTCGGATTTTCTAGCATTTGTCTGCTGGCTGGTGGGTGAAGAGTCAAGGCAAGAAGATTCTGGTGAAAGTACAAGATGTATTTGCTCGCTTCTTCTTGAAAATTGCTTTGATGACAGGGATGAAGTTGCATTAGAAACATTACGCCTGTTTGAGGTACGTAATTATTTATCGACTTTCGGTTACTATTTGCAATAGAAAACTGTTGTTTCAACGTATCGTTTCAGTCAAAGGACTTTTCAATGTAGAGTTCGGAGAAAGGACAGCCACTTTTGTCATTTATGATTAAGTTGGTGATGAAATGACAGTAATTGGATGAGGGTTGCAAGAGGAGCCAATACTTCAATTTGACATACCATATAAAAAGCTTGTTTTCAAGCCAAAACCCTGAACTGATTTTAATGAAACTTTCAGGAAACCTT
Organism: Lednia tumana; assembly: GCA_003287335.1. Lineage (NCBI taxonomy): Eukaryota > Metazoa > Arthropoda > Insecta > Plecoptera > Nemouridae > Lednia > Lednia tumana. Next base: position 9,784 of record QKMV01003070.1, read on the forward strand.
CGAAATCTCTGAACTTTGAACCTGATCATATTTGGAGCGAAATGCATGAAATATTTTTCCGGAAATTTGCATTTCTGAAAATGTTTGCTAATTTTATTGACTTTTTCCCCTATTTGTTTGCTATCTGTATGACAAACGGTTATGTAAATTTCAATTTAATGTGGAGACCCTTGCAAGGTCTCAACTTTGAAGTGATAAAATTTTGAGTGCAGTCAGCTCAGATATTTTCTTGGAACTCTCGTTTTTGTTGTTAAAAATTTAATCTAATCTTGTCACTCTCCATGCCATAGTCCAGCATTGTATTTGGTGAAACTGTCCAAGGACATTGCATATGTTTCAACAAAGCTCCTTAAAAAATTTTAGCGTAATCTGAAATGTCTGCCTGGTCTGAATGTTGCGATCTGATGCCTGATGTTTTAGGAAATGCTGGGTGATGATGCATCAAAAAGTTTTTCTTTGCAAACCTAAGGTCAGGTTGAGAATTCACTATTGTTTTTCATGGTTTTTGATGTCTCAAACTAAAGCTAAGCCATGAGCTCAAAAATCCTTCCTCCATTTTTTTACCTCAAAATGTATGTGACTTCTATTTGAGACACTACGGTATCACAATTAACCATATTTCTCATGATTAGTTTTCAAATTTTACTATTGACTTTGGAACCTAAACAGAATATTCAATCGTGAAAAGTTTACATTTTCACAAACCCGTTCCTTTTTCAGGTGTTATTGGAGAAACCACATGAAGGCATCTTGCAGAATTTGGTCCTACGTCATCTAACAAGCCGTAGTTATTACGATGCTCGGTCAGTCGATCTGATTGCGTCATGGAGTGATGAAGAGGACGAAAGGGAAAAGAACAGAGATGACTCCGCTGACTTGGACTTCTCTCCCGGCTCGTCCCCTATCAGTCGCACCTTAGCCCCTAGTAACATACACAAGATCATCAACAGGTAATTGAGAAACTCGTTGTTTTTCACCAAACAACGTCAGGTTTTTCGAATTTCGTTCCGAATCCAATGCTACGTTCAGTGTCAGGCAAGCACTTACGCGAACATATAGTCGCGACCGCAGAAAGTTAACCTGCTTAAGTCCTGCAAACATGTAGCAGCGAACAGTGAACATGAATATATTCGAAGTAGCTCGCTGTGATTGGTCCACATGGAGATGTAAGCTACTCTATGTTTGTGCGAACGCTGACACTTAACACAGCACAACAGTCTGTGAATGAATCTCTTGTCTGTGAATGAATGTGAATGAATGAATGAAAAGATGAAACAGCCAATCAAACTCATTGAATTTGTGTGTTGAAATTGACTTGGAAACTTTGCTCTGAATGTGTTTCTAGGTTATGTACCGTACACGTTAAACCACATTCAGTAGAGAACCCTTAATGACCTAAATTGTTGGTTCTGATAATTACTTTTATTGATTTTGATAGCAAAATTGAATTCATGCCGCCTCTTACAGATACAGATACCATAGCAGAGATTCTGCTTTTTATTTTAACTGACGACCCTGCCAGACAGGGGAAGTTCTTTTCAAAAATTTATTTTTAAAAAGGTTAATTTTTGTTGAAAAGGAAGCAAATGCGTTCGTCAAAAGTTCAAGATTTTAGTTAGGTTAAAACTGTTGCCGACAAGCTCTATGTTTGTTATGTCAAGAAAAAGAAATTTTTTGAGGGTCTTCCATAGCCACGCATTGATTTGCTTATGGACGTCGTGAATGTCCCGTATCAACAACAACATTTTAAGTGACAGCACACGCAATATCACCTGCCAGCTGATACTTCGCCGTCAGCTATTTTCTGGGGCGTCAAAGTAGCAAGCACTTCAATTGGCTGCAATGTGCAGATCAGTGCAGAACCGACCAACCACCACAACACAACGCAAACAAAGCACAACACCAATAGAAAACTGCGAATTTTAAAAAAGTTAACTGAAAAAAAGAATGCGGTTAATCCAACTTGTTCACTTAATAAAAACGAGCTCATTCAGCTAAAATTTCACTACAATATTAACAAGTTTGTACAAAATTGACCTTTTTAAAAAATATGGCAGAAAATACAAACATCTAATAGACCATATTCAAAAAGTAATTCCTGGAACGATTACAATGGACCTATTCCAGCCAAGAAAAGAATACTAGATACACCTACTAAGAAAAGCCACTTAGGTTGTGATTGCCCTATCCTGCCTGGGTTAAATTCCAAAGCCAATTTGATACAAATGTGGGTATTTGATCCAAGTTGGCTTTGGCATTTA
>QKMV01003071.1:0-12043 GCA_003287335.1 Lednia tumana
TTTTTTTAAATATATAAATTGTATTTTATCCCAAAAGTAAAATTAGTACAATTCTCATGAGCCAAAAACATGGTTTTCCTGCGATTTCCGTGATTGTTTTCTATACCAGTACTACCATTCTAGTGTTCTACCTGCTCCGAGCAGAAATAAGCAGGGAAATAAATATTAGTTAATTGATTAAATTTCAACCACCAATTAAAAAAACCTGCTACATATGTGGATACCTGACTGTATTCTGTTTGATTGAACCTAAATTAAAATATAAGAAATAAACACATTCTATGCCTACCTCATAGATGAGGACAATTTTATGTTATCATCCAACGATTGAATGTACCGATCCAAGTTTAAAAGTAATGGTAACTTCCTCAAACAAGCTGACTTCAAAAGATATATTTCAATATCTCTCAATACTAGGCGGAAAGTGACAAATTTCCCAATATCAATGCCACAAACAATCCTTAAGTTATTTATTCTTTGACCCAACGATTTCAAGAACTTCAGAGAGCATTTTTATATTTTATGTCTGATTAGAGACAAAAACAGTAATACTTACTTATGTCTCCAATTTTTGGTGAATTATCCACAAATTTCTGCTTTTCTGCCTTGGTTAATTTCTTTGTCGGCACATTCAGCTTCTTATTGCTTTTCCCAACAGTTTCCCATCCTTGGCCTGACATTATTTTGAAGCACAGTGGTTAATAAAGTGTACAATGTATAAAAAATATCTGCAGATCCCTATGTTTAAGATCTACAGGTTATTGACAGCATGAGATGTCAACGGTACTGGGCCACGTAGAGGTTACCTACATTTGTAACACGTTTTAGTTTAACTAATCCCAGTTTCGCACAGGTCTGTCTGCCAGATGTTTCTGATATGACACGTGCCTTTTCTTGTTTGTTTCGCTAAAAATTAACGTTAATGTGATTCATAACACTCTTCCTTAATCAAAAAAAAAAATTACTTCACAAATATTTTATAAACCAAATGCACTTGTGGGCGTTTACTTTTTGGGACTAGTTACTTGTAAATTACTGCTATACTGGCGCCATGTTCAAACGGGACAACAGAAAAACTAAAAAAGCATACTTCTGACTAACTGCAGTATTAAGAAAATAAACATATGGAACATTATGGAATCATTCCATCGAAACTTTGTGATAGGAAACGCCTGATTGATATTTATTTCTTTAAAATCACACAAGGCAGCATTCTTCCGTCGAATAGACGGCTTTCTGTGCAGTAAATTATCATGCTAGGATGCATGACGATGCTAGGAGTAATTTTAATACGATACTGGCGAAGATTGTATTGACCTGCCATTTGTATACCACAGAAGAGTTTTTAATGTGACATTATCTCCTGACTCAGTTAACTCATGGATATTGTCATTTTTCTCATGGGAGATCCGCAAGATGTTTCACATACCATCCATTGCACGTGCTTGGCATACACACTATTTTTTGGTTAAAAGTATGTACTCCATGTATATGAGTATGGTAGTCATCATTTTTGTACAGGTTGTCTTCAAAGTTTCAAAGCACCGCACAACTGAATTTTATTTGCGCTGCATTTTTCTCCACTGAACTACCACTGTCCTGATCTCATGATACTAGCTATCTGTAATTTCTAGCTTCCATTGCCCAATTATAAATTTTTTTAAATGTCAAATGTTGCACACAAAAAGAGTTATTTTAAAAACGAGTTACATGATTTTGTCAAATAATGATGATTCATTTCCAGATCTTAAACTAACAGATCTAAATTAAAGTTAACAAGCTTCCTTGAAAATATGTGAACATCACTCGTTTAATTGCCAAGGCAACAATGCTACTTGCAGTATACGCCTTGAGTAATGACATCAAATGCAGAGGTATGCACATGTTGTGCCGTGGCTTTTGAGGCAAGGCGGAGCAGATCTAGGGATCTGTGTAGCAAAAATGAAGCAAAATGAAGGGAGGGACAAATAAAATAAATTAACCCTGATGATCATCTAAATCTGGCAATCAGGACTTTAGGAAGCACCACCTTCTGGATCGGCAACGTGCTTTGCTGAGAGAATTCAATCCAGAAGGCGGTGAGATGACGATTGAATTAATATTTTCAAGTGCCTATTATGATATAAATAACAAGAAACAGAAATATTAACTTAAATAATACAGAATGGAGGAGGTGAAGGAGGAGAAATCAATAGAACCAGCCCAACTAGCAGAGAAATCATCCCTGGATTTGGACGAATTGCTTGGTTTCAACGAGGCAAGAAGAAAACTCGAAGAATCCAAAACACTACCAGACCCGAATGCACCCGAACCAACTTTCTTTCCTAACAGAATATTTGTCAACCACCTTGATCGTTTTCATGGAAAACATCTTTCAGAGGTAAGGCAACTTTTGATTAAACAGATATAGTTCACACTAGTGACACATTGGTTTTCTGTTTGTCACACAGCGTTTCTGTATAATCTATTCACTGGGAGAGCATACTTTTTCGCCACGGGCGATGGTGGTAATTAACACAGAAAAGTATGGCTAGAGAGTCTATTTTGTGGGTGTGATGCACTTATGGTCTCTTGCTGCATAGACTGTATGATCACAAAAAAGTTATATACAGGCATTGCTAGCTTAAATTTCCAAAAAATCATCGTAAAAATCAAATACTCCATGTATGCACAACAATTTCCAGTTCTTGGCAAATCAGCAAGTAGCCCCGCCTGAAGAGAAAGATGAAGACGAAGAAGTTGGTGAGGAGGAGGAAGAAGACGAAGAAGGTGGTGAAGAAGAAGAGGAAGAGATGAAAGAAGATGAACCTCCAGGACCCGAACCTAGAGGTCCTCCTCCGAAACGTGAGATTATTGGAACGATTAAAGGCTCCACTGTAAGTTTATGTGAATATCTACCTATATTACCTTCCTACCCTAATCATACCTTCATACCTTCCTAATCCTTCCTTCCTAATCATTATCATATTAAAATAAATATTAGAGTAGGTAAGTACCTACATATTGACACAATTTCATTGTCTGACCTATTTTAGTTCAAGATTCCTGAAGAAATCAAATGCATTATAAATTATGCCATAGACTCACCAACTAATAATGAAGAATTCATGGACCAAATAATGAAATGTGGGGTACTAATTTATGATATTACCAGTGACCCTTCGCAAGTCGATGAAGCTAAATTTGTGTTGCACGGTATGTTAAATTTGCAGATGTGATATGATCCATGAGTCTAATATTTAAGAGATATGTACTCTTGGGTGTAATTTTTAATTTTTGGCACGTACCTTTATATGTTCCTAACTCAATTTTGTGCAAATGCTTGGTTTATTCTAGCAATTGAGAAACACATGGCTAAACTGAAAGAAGAAGATCCTAAAGCTTTCAAGCAATTGAAAGAAACAAGACACTTTATATTGTTATCAACAGTTATGACTTGGGCTTTAACCAAACCGATAGATCCAGTAAGTTAGTGTACTAATCACATGATCTCTAGACTTCTATGGTGCCCTATAGGGAATAATGGAACTACCCTTGTTACAAGTTGTTATGACTTAATTTGTATTTTACCTTTAATATATGGTCAAGTGCTTATCCCTTCTATCAAATCACTGTACACCAAGTGAATATAAACTTCCTTAATTCCTGAAATAGGATGACCCAGAGCTGCCGTTTACCGAGGCTGACTATAGGAAGAGGAAGCCCCATCCGAACTTTAAAGAGCACGTTACTTTTGAAAAAGAGGTAGCAAGGGTTGGAAAACTGGTATGTGCCTTCTTCTTGACATGGAAACTCAATTAGTTTCTTTACGTAGTAAATGATCAGAAACGTTCTTTCCAAATTAGTTCAAAGAGCAATTGAAGACGACCATTCTGTGTTCCGGCATCACTTACGGCAGTGAAGAAGACACTTTTAATTTCCTGTTTAAACAAGCATGGCTTAATGAGCCAGAGATGCCTATTTTTCTGAAGGGAAAGAACAAAATACCTTTGATGCACATTCACAATTTAACAACGTAAGGAAGGCACTAAACTGAAAGTTTCTTGAAAAGATAGTACATGTTAATTTTCATTATATTTTATTCTAATCTTTTACTTAACACTCTTTTCTAGGCTCGTAAACGCCATAGTGGATAAGTTTCCCCCGAGCAGCAAATACATTTTTGCAATGGAGCCACAAGTCAATAGGCTGAAAAACATTGTGCAAGCTATAAGCAGAAATTTGGGCACTGGACAGTGTAAAGAAATAACCAAAGAAGAAGCGTTTCTGGTTCCGGAAGTGACTGTACGATTGAGAAAGAATATCTATTCATTTCTGATGTAAATAGCTGATCATATCATCGTAGCTAATACTAACAATACTATGAACATTTCAGCAAGACATTTACGATAAATTGACGGTCAATTTAAATATGGAGCCTGGTTATATTATTGATAGCATTGACATGAACTGGGTGTCTGAAGGAGCATTTGCGGAAAACATCAAGAGCCTAGTTAACGATTACAAAAATGAACGTGGCCTCAAGGAAAGTATTTTTTGCTATTGCTTACTTTTAAACTAGGTTTATAAGTATGTGTAGTTACTTAATTATCTTGATCAAGGTACTTTTGCTTCTGAATGCTTCTAATGCTTTTGCAAAAAAATACGGTCGCACTACTTATGAGCTCCGACCCCATGTTAATAGTATTAACGCTTGGCGGAAAGCAAAAAGTATTTATTTACTCACAGCTCATAAAAATGTCCCCTGCCAATGAAGCTACTCAAAATCTTTGATTATCCGCATGGGCTGTAAGCACATTCCCGGGGATTAATATTTTAGCGGTATCAAAATCTATTTTACAATCTGGAAAAAGCTTCTACTTGGAAAAAAATGTTAGGTGTGCCTTCTGCCATCGAAGTACAAACGCGGGTTCCGTAACCTGCGTATTACGAACCCGCGTAGGGTTGTAATAAAATAGGTCCCTTCATGGTGCACAAATGCAATCCAAAATGTTGTTTAGCTCAGGGACTGAAACTGTTTGAAATTTTGGTTTTTGACCTTGCCTCTTTGTTTTTCTGGTTTCCGTTACATTATTTAAAAAAAAATCGCTTTGACAACAGCTGAATTCCGATTTCTAAGTTACATAAAAACGTAAAAAAGGGTGAAGCGAGAACAATTTCGGGCTTTTTCACTGCTTACTTTGCCCGCGTGTCAAACCCGTACAAAACCTTGTCTCTTCCAAATCGATTTCAGTAAGAAAATCAACTAAATTGTTCAAAATTTTGGTAATTCTGCTTACCCTGAGAAGTGAGAATAGTACCTACTGCTCAGATACAAGTATTATTTCATTTGGTACCTAGTAAAAGTTGGAATTTACTGGCACTGAGGCCATTAAAACATTGAAATAAAGCCAAAGAAATAGCGGTTTCTTCCCAGTTTCGTTCTTTGCGTATTTAAAAATAGCGGGTTCGGTTTCGGTTTTGAAAAATACCAATTCCACGGTTTTTGGTTCGATTTCACACCTTTCAATATAGCAACTTGATAGCTATGATTCATTCTCTTTTAAATTTTCCTGATAGTGCTAATAGACAGAATTTGATCTTCATACATTGAGCCTCCGAGGGTTGGGAGGGTCTTTTTTTACTGAATACTATCAAGTTCAAAAGTTCAGTAGGAAATTTTAGAAAGTGTTCATTTTTAAATTGAACTGGAGGTGGTTTTTGATTACAGCCAATAAAGATTTACATCCACGGGCCACCAGGTGTAGGAAAAACACGCTTGGCAAAACGCTTGTGCCAGCACTACAAATTGCACTACCTATGTACCAACGAAGTTATCGAGTATGCAATTGCAGAGATGGTAATTTACATCCTTATGCATCCAATGCTACAAACAAAATAGGCTATGAATACTTCTAATAAGTACTAATAAGTAATATCAATAAATAATAAATTATGAAGTGTGTTATTTATGAACTTGTTTTAGAAAGCAAAAATAGCAAGGATAGAAGCAAAGGAGAAAGCTCTCAATGACGAAGCTGAAAAAGAGGACAAAGACGATGATGACGAAGTCGAAGGAGAAGAAGCTGAAGCTGAAGAAGAAGAAGAAGACGAAACAGTCGAAGAGACTAAGGAGGAAATCCAAGAAGCATTGCAAGAGATTTTAGATAATATGGCAGAAAATGATGGAAGACTAGATGAACAACATCTCACCCGGTTTGTAGTTACATCCAACTTTTACGCCATCCAGGTGGCAATTGACACATGTTTATACCATTCAATCGGCATTCTGTACGAAGATTATTAGAAAATCTATATTTCTGTTTTCGAATTAACGATCGAAAAACCCAAGAAGACGCTTTCATAGTATTTTTTTTCCAACAGGATTTTCAAGGAAAGACTAAGTTCACAACCATGCCAAAACCAAGGGTATGTTCTGGTTAACTATCCTAAGTTTTTAGAGCAAGCTAAAGCACTGTTCGGCACTGACGGCGACGAGGATGACGAGGAAGCTGGCGAAGAAGAAGACATGGAAGGAGACAAAGGAGCAGGAGGATATATTGCATCAATAATGCCAGGTGAAAGACTTAAAGTGTCAACAGAACTAAGGAATAAATTTTATCACTTTTACCAAATTCATCATTGTATTTATGCTTGCTTGGTGGATGTGATATTTTTCAGATCACATCTTCAGTTTGATGGCAACTGATGAATTCATCAAGAACAGAATAATGCTGTTAGACGAAGAAGAAATCCAAGGAACACGATACGATGAAATAATATTGAACGAAAGATTGAAAGCTTTTAGGTCAAACAGATTTCAGTGTGATTCTTTTCCTGTTTCAATAGTACACCACTAGGGCACTTTTGAAAATTTGATACAATTATGAGAAACTAACAAAATATTTGAATGTGCACAGGGCCAAAAACACGGACGATGAAACTGTCCTTGATTTCTTTGACGAGTTGGAATTCCACCCTCTTATGATAAATGCGGAGGTTGATGATACTCCGCAAATGAATGCCGCTTTCGAAATTGTGCTCGAAAGGGTCGGAAAACCCACTAACTTTGGTAAGTAACTGTGGCATTAACTTACCTAAGGGATCTCTCATACAAAACCAATGTAACACCACAAATGCCGGCAGTTGTCATTTGCCAATTTCTATTTTCCAGGATTGTCAGAGGACGAGTTAGCTAACATCGAAAAAGATTTGTTAAGAATGATGGATCGAGAATCTGAAAGACAAAGACTAGCTGAAGAGAAGAGAAATCAGGCTGAAGAACTCCTCCACAACAATATGGAAGAATGGGTAAACAATAAAATTGTACAAGTCCTCATCACTATTCAAGCAATTTTGAAGCAATTGAATATTCCCTCTCTGTTTGTTCTGCAGATGAGTATGTGGGACTCACTCAAGAAAGACGAAGAACAGATGATTGCAATCGACAACATACCCTTGCGACATTACCTTATTCAATACGTTCTGCCAACTCTAACAAAAGGACTGGCTGAAGTAGCGCAAACTCGTCCGAAGAACCCAGTGGATTTCCTGGTGAGCACGCTTCTTTTTTGGTTGGGACAGCTGTTCAAATCATCAAATCTTTTAAACACTATGCAGGAGAGATGGCAGCTTGATGTCTGCCCTTGTTTTAGCAGATCATGCTGAATGGTTACGAAAAATCGAGGTATACCACAAGCCATAAATTAAAGAGCACCATTAAACAAAGTGTAGACTGTAGTCCAAGCTGGGTCATATCACAGGCAATCAAGATTTGCATTATTTCAGAACTAAGATTTAGCCTGCTGAGTAAGCAAAGCACATCATCAAGCCTAGTTTCAAAGATGCTTTTTATATTGGGGAGAATTTAATGTGTCCATATAATGACTGGGAAAGACAGAGATGGAGGTGATAGAAGGCGACCGATAGAAGACAATGCAGGAAGTACCTAAAAGATGACTTTCCAAAAGGCTTATCCAGAGACTAGACTAGTCATTCAAGAGACAATTAAAATCGAGCTGTACAAATTTTCATACGGGGCTACAATTTCGTAGGCTCTCATTGACTCTGAATTTCATACATTGTACAGGATCGTGCAAAATATAATGATTAATGACATTTTCGACTGGGATCTATGCACTGTGCGTGGAGTATACTGCGAGAGAGACAATGAATATTTACCATGAGAAAAAAATCGCTGTCACTACTTTCTTAGAGTGCGCACTCCGGGCGCACCAGTGCAGCCAGACGAATTCGTCATAAGTGTGTTCACATTTTCTGGGAGGGGGGGGGGGGGGGGGGGGGGCAACCCGGCAAGTCTTCCATTCTGTATGCCACTCAACAACTGTTGCAACTGCTGTTCTAGAGGAAATAATTGTTGGCACATCTCTGTTTATTTTGCATGTGCAGGCACACTACTTGTTCAAGGAGAACCCAGAAGGAAAGATGTTCAAACCAAGCTACTCAGCTGTGGCCGAGGAGTTTATGGAGGCAGTTACATCGTTACAAAATTCCCTGGAAAAAATCCAATCCCTTCCAAAAATTGAAGATTTATTGTAACTAGATCATCTTTAGTTCATGGCATATAATTCTGGAAAAGTAAGGTTTTGATATGAGATACCTAACTGTTGTTTCTAGAACCATCATCAATTTGTGTTGATTAAGACAATCTACCAAATATTTTTATTTGTGAATGGGACTGAAGTGGTATTCAATAAAAACAATTTCATTTGTAATGGCCTAATAACTTTAATTGTTCGGTATCGATTGCTATACTATATAGGACATAAGATAAAAACTAGTCTATATGTATGCATAGTTAAAAACATTTAAGTCATATTATAATAGTTGGATATGATTTTACTTACAGTTACAGCTAAATCTGAGAAGTCACAAAAACATACTTAACATTCTTCATCAAGTTCAGTTTATTTTGCAAGTAGGTAGTAGTTGGTAATAATTATGTTATTGTGAATTCTCAAGACAAGTAGATTTGAATATAAGTGACAAAAAGATACACTCATATCTTTACATATGACGCTCATAACTTATCACAACTCCTCCATTCAAATACCACATATTACCATGATACCTACCTAAATATTACTTAATCGCTATTTCTGTATGTAACAAGAAGCGGAAATGAAAATTGCACATAAGCATTTTTAAGATAGGTACCTGGACCAAGTGTCAACAGCAGTTGAATAAATTGTTATCTACACATGGCATAACTAAATATTGATATTCGAAAATACGTGGGGCTGTAAATTGGCTTTTAGCAGAGCTGACGGCAAAAACAATTTATTAATTGTTTTCACACAAATGGTAGAGAAGCATCCATAGGAATATCATTCTTTATTGAACAACTTCTTTGTGGAACAACAAGACTTTATGGACCGACCCTTCCACATTTTGAGTTCCGATTTAGAAAGCAGCATACAAAAATGCGCTCATCTTTTAGTACCGATAATTGCGCCAGTAGCCTATTATCAAAAAATACTAATTCAATATTATTTTAAGGTTTTAACTTCATGAATTGGCTCCATTAGAACATTTTTATTGCAAACCTATTTATTATTTATAATATACAATTTCTAGAGCTCTGGTCTGTTTGTGAGACCACCCAGCTTTGCAAGCATTGTACAAGAAACAATGCTGATAAAATTTCAAATCTAAGAATGGGACCATTTGGAATTTTGCACATAGCCTATATTGGGACCATATTTTGAAACCACCAGTAGACTCTAGGAGTCTACATGCTTTTAATGACAATGACACAAAGAGAATTGGTACAGGTAAATATGAATGGCAGTACCAAAATACACTTATAAACGTTGATGATCAATACTTTAAAAATTGAAAAATAATTGAAAAGGAAGTAATCGCTACCATATTAAGGCCAAACTTCAACAATGGGAATTTGGGAAATCATTATCGTAACAGTAACTTGTACGAGAGACGAATCATTCGCAATTGAAAAGTGTACTTCTCACTCAAAATCTTATGGGAGACCAAAAGTACTTTGCAATTCTAGGCAATAAATAGGCCTAAATTAATGGAATCAACCATTTAAAAAGTAAAACAATCCATGCCTTCCAATTAATACTATCCCTTCTTGTTTAACACTCATATACTCTGAAGAAGAAGAAAAGCAACAACCGATTTTTAGCAAATTGATTTTATAACATAGGTAATTAGCATCCATAATTCAAAGAATGAAGAACTACACCAATTGAAGTAACTAAGATGCTGATATAAAAATTAGTCCAATTCTTCTCTCTAGATCGCACAATTTATAACCATATAGTTTAACATTTCATAAATTACTTTCTAGTAATGTATAATATGGACTATTTGCTCGAGTACACTCGCTATAAAAAGCACGAAATCTTTAACTCCAGCCTTCATTAACAAACGCTTTATAATACATGTCATAATATAATATTAAATTTGCTTATGCAGAATTACTATCAATAAATAATTAATAAGCTATGTTTATTGAATCGGAATGAATATAATAAGACTATATACATTGCAACAGTTAAATAAATAGCTTCATTACCGCAACAAGAAATCCAAAAACACTTGTTAATAAATGCAATTTGTAACTATAATATAATCTATGTACAAAATATTTACAGTAACACTACCTTGTAGGTATACTATAGGCTAGTTAGTGAATTTCATGGAGCAGTACATTTTCCTTAACTTCAAAAGCATTTTTCGGCTTAAAACCGAATGTACCAAACAATTATAGCGCTCTACTCATTTTGTACAGACTTTCCGTGAGAGACGTGAAACTTCTTGGAGTTCCCCTTACAATGATTAGTTAAGGATAAAGTAATCTCATGAAAAGAACCAAACTGGATTTTTACCTTAATAAGTTAATACCTAACTTAACATTCATATGGTTTAGTTTTGCATTTTGTATTTTACATTTAAGTACAGGACATAAGCAGAGTTTGTGAAGAGTTATGATAGTAAATTTGTGGGCAAAACTTTCTCCTTGTTAGAGTGTTTTCTGTGAGCTTATACAGTATTTATAAATAAAGAAAAAATCATAACTGTGTGTTTACCTCGTTACGTGACATATTTCATAGCCATATTCGTAGCATTGGGCATATGCATCTTGCTTTCTGAACTGGTGTCCTTACTGTTGAGAAGTTTCTCAGCCTGCTTCCCGGCTTTTTCAATTCGAATTTCATTCGACATTCCCTACACAAGATGCACAATGATACTATTAAAAAAAACACAGACGATATGGCCAGATTCTTGAAAATAAGTATCGTGAAAACCGGAAGCAACTTACAAGGAGCACGCTCACAAAAACAAACATATAAACACCAGATGCACACTGCAGCGTAAAAATTTGGTGCACAGATTTTACGACATCTCGAGCATTTTAGTCGCCCAGTTTAAATTCAGACCTTAATACAGCATTATTTGTATAATTATATTTAAAAAAAAAATAAACTGTGTTTGTAAAAATTATCGAATTAGTTTAAATTTACATAAGATCTGCAAAGGAAGATAAGATAATACATGCTATTAAAGCATATTTTTACATCACATAGTTCTATCTGAGATTTGACTGATGATAGGTACATAATAATCATAATATCTTGTTATAAAATTAGTTAAGCACTTTTCGTGGTGACTACGCATGCCAGAGCTCACCACCGCAGCCACCAGAGGGACGACCAAACACGCGGGCAAATTACTTGAGGAGTTCGTGAGCACGCTGGTTGGCCACCGCTATTCGGGTTTCGTTCGATTCACCCTGTTCCGAAAGCACACACAAGCATCGCATTACGAAATACCAAGAACAACACGACAATCCAAGTACAATTCTAATGGAATACCCCAACAATGTTGCAGGAGTAGGATCTTGCAGGAACAGGAGTGATCATACACCTATATTTTAAGTAATTATTGAAGAATACTCAAAAGGTATTATGAGATCTTGTGTGCAGGATTGTCTCAATTATTTAAGGGCTTTCTAACCCTTTTTTCGACTCGCGCATTGACTGTTTAAAATTGCTATAATTAATAGACGACACGTTCG
>QKMV01003072.1:0-12042 GCA_003287335.1 Lednia tumana
CTCTCTTAAGGAGTATATTATAATTTTTTTGGAATTTGAAGGAGGTAAATTAAAAAACTGGTTATACCATCCATAAAACTTTTAAATATATTTTGTCAGATAGCCAGTTGAATTCTCTTGGAGTTAACCAACTCTGGTGTCCCTGCTACTTGTGATTAGCTGCAGTAATTAAAACAAACTTAAAATCGGGTGGGTTTTCCCAGTTGCCCCTCACCCAGCTTTAAGCGTTTTAAAGATCGTCGATATTCTTCCACTTCATACCAGGGTCACAGCATGACGGCGCCGAGCCGGGTAAGATTCCTTTTTCATACAAGTGAGAAAAAGAGGCTTTTTCTTACAAACATTTGACCCGTAGCAAAACCTCCCCTCGAAGGTAATCATGGACGGTTGAGTAAGCATTTATCGACCAACCCTTGGTCCACGGAAGTTTTCCCGCGCGGCTCGCAGCGTTAAAGTGGAGGGAGACCCAGGCTAAAAAACACATCAGATTTGCAGTTCCTTTTAATTACTGCAGCTAAACTACAAGTGGCAAAATCACCAAACTTGGTTAACTCCAAGAGAATTCAACTAACTTTTTAAAAAAGTGCATTGGTATTTTTATTTTAACTTTTTAAAAAACCCGGCTTTAAGTGGAATTTTACCAATTATTTTCAACTTAAATCTGGGTTTTCTAAAAACTGATTAATATAAAAATTTTAACACATTTTTTAGAACGCCAGTTGGATTCTCTTGAAGTTAACCAAGTTTGGTGTATCTGATTTTTTTGGTTTAGCTGCAGTAATTAAAACAAACTGAAAATCGGCAGGGTTTTCCCAGTTGCGTCTCCCCCGACCTTGAAGCAGAGGCGCTACATCGAGGGTGCAGATAGGTCTCGGCGAAGTTTATTTGACTAAACGACTCCCGCATCTATCCTGAGCAGTTTTTACCTTAACTTCGTTACGGGTTGAGAGTGCAGCGGGTAATGTGCTTGTCAAAGAAGGTATCCCACGAGCTTTTTGAATAGGCTGTCAATCACTAGAGGGCATGTGGTGTGAGAGGGTCGGTAGGGAGTCTAATAGCTCGTGCAAAGGTTGTCCCTTGTCATCTGTGGAAAGGCTTAGAGAATGTAACTGGTAAGTAAACGTTTAAATGAATGAAGGATTCACACTACATACCCGCTAGTGATTGACAGCCAGATTATAAAAGCCCATGGGATACCTCCTTTGATGAGCATATTTGCCGCTGCACTCTCAAGCCCCAATGGAGTTGAGATGAAACCTGAATTTTCTTCCCCCACTATGCAGTCGTCGGGATGGCGAGCACGCTGTCAACTCGGAATCATATCCATGCTAGCAAGATTTGACAACCTGATTACCGAAGGCAAAGCAACATTTTCACAGGTGTATCATCCTGGCGTTAGCGTTATTTCATTTTGTAAGAGACAACAAACCCTCCAGCTTCTTTTTTTTTTTATTTTTTATAATGGTGTTTAACGACCCACTGTATTGACAACTGGCCCTGTGGCACTGGTCTATTGGCGTCGGTGAATGATAGGGTGATAATGAGGGTGATGATGAACCTAACAGGGAAGAGAGGAAACCCAGTGCCGGCACGTAACCTACTCCTGTCGAAAAGCACCAAGGGGACCACCGCTGAACGTCCATTCCGAAGGACGGTACAACTCGAACAGCATGGGATTAACAGTTATTAACAGTTTTTTAAAAAGCATGGGATTCCTCCACTAATCCGTACTGTCGAGAGGTGGATTGCGAGGGGATTGAAGCTGTCGCACTAAGAACTGACTTTATTGGTCACTGATAGGAAACCATAGTCAAGAAAGTTTATTAGAAAATAAAGATTACCGGTTTTACAATTTTTTAATCGTGATAACTCTAAAAAGCAAACGAATCTCTCTGCCTTTGATTTGGCATTTAACTCACTTCTCATTTTATCTCAGAGTTGATAAAATGCTTAAGCCGGGCCTTACCAATCAGTTTTGTATTGATTAGGATAAATTAGATTTATGTGCTCATGGATCACAATTTACAATAAACATGTATTGGATGTAAGTTCGTCATACGGTATAAAATCTTTACAACAGGTACAAATATATTAAAATAATATAAAATACGACAACAAAACTTGTTTTAAAACATGGTTTTCAACTCTGCCAATGTTACGTCATAAAATTCCTCCACCGTATAAAATGCTTTTTCTAATAAAACAGACCTATTTGCTGCATTAAATTGTTTTAAATCTGTTGTTTCTAAAACACATTCAGGAAGGTGGTTTTAAAGTCGTATCCCAGTATAAAAAACATGCACTTTGTAACAAACTAACCCATGGTTAGGCAGATCCAATTTTGTAAAATTTTTGGTAAAATGACGTTTTTAACTTATTGCGCTCATTGTACTAATTTTGCTATCGTGTCATTTATGCTACGTCTGGTTTCTAACTGCAGCATAGAATCTCACCACTACGGTTTTTGTGGATGATTTAACAACATCAGCAATCAAATATTGTCGGTTTTCAACTCTTACAAAACTGATTAACAGTTAAATAAAGTTAAATACAGTTGAATGCAATTATCATTTAACGCGAGTAAATGTTACGCCATGCTACCGTGTAAACTCAAACTTGTGTGGAAAGCCTTCCGCAGTAGCGTTCTATGTAACCTTGCACGCAAGCTCGAGCACGAAAAACTTGCAAGGAACGCTTGTACGGAAGACTAGTATACAAGTCTTGAGTAGAAGACTTTTCAGGGACAGGTTCCTGATGTTACTGGAGAATGAATGCACCAAACTACCAGATGGTGTGAAAAATATTGAATACATACCGCATTCAAAAGTGCTAAATTAATTGCTATTCCACTAGCACGTGTAAAACAAAAGTTGCATATTTTGTGCCGTACATTTTCACGTTCCATTTTATTTCCACCGCTTATTTTTAACTCGGTCCCGTTTTATTCACAGGTTTTCGCCAGGCGATGTTTAACGCCATCCAGAGCCACATAATGAAACCCTTCTCGGTAATGCGGGCAAAACAGTCTTAGTTTTCCATTCCATCAGCGCCGTGATAATGCTAGTCACTAATGGATTGTTACGACTTACGACTTACGACGCTCCATTAATTCCACACAGTTCTCTATCTCTCTCACCCACAATCTCACTCTCTCTTCCGCTCTCGTAAAATAGGGGATGCGTCACCGCTGAATAGGCGCTGGTATAACTCCCTTTTTTCTGGCCTGGCGTCGTGACGCTGTTAATCTCCACCTGAGAGAGACGCAATAACGTGCCTAAATCTCTGTGCGCCTTTGATGTATTGGTAATTTTCTTCCGTGAGAACGACCGATACTAATTTTATCATTTCGGTACAAGTTTGGATGCTGGGAATCTGGCTGGCGAGGCGTGGGATTTCTTTTATTAGTGTCGATTTACAGCTCGGCGTCGTGCTGGAAATGTAACGGCGCCGTTGTGAAATAGTGCTGCGTATTTTATTATCTCGGCAAAGACAATCAAACAAGAGTAAATATTCAGACTCCGGAGGCGTAGGCAACCAGAAAGCACATCTTTAGTGTGTATATTATATTATACCCTGCATAAAATGGAAGCTGACAAAATAGAATGAGAAAATGAATGAAATGGAATTCATTAAAAATAATACGCGTGGTATATAAAACGTTTATCGGATTTTGTAAGAGTACTAACATTTCTCCTGTTTTACATAACTTGGAAATGCAAAATGCTGAAATTTTGGTCTTGATTGTTTTGTTTCTCGAATGAAAAACTGTCCGACTCACTGCAACGTATGGCTCGTTTGAATAAAGTATGCTATCTAAAATGTCGGTTCATTATTTAAGCGTTACGATACGGTTGGTGAAATGAATTGGTAGCTACGTTTGTAATCCCCCAATCTGTCAAATTCCTGATGAATTAATAAAACTGTAGTAATCTTCCGAAAGATATCGAGAGAGATGCTCAGCAAACAGTGTTTCGCCGAATCGTTCGCAAACTAATTTTATTAAAATTCCTACACTAATTATACATTCCACGTTGTTTATTTCATTTCGGTATAGTTTCAGATCAACAGTTACCTTCAGTGTAAAATATTTTACAAATATGATTTTTCTCGCAGGTGAGCAATCTGATTCTGAACCCGAATGCGTCTACGTGAAACCCATCCGAGACCCACCATCCAAAACACGAGAGGTGAGTAAAAAAAAAACGAGTTTAGCTCAAATCGCCATATTTCTTTGTTAAAACATCAACTGGGGCTTGATCAGGTACAGTAAGCTCTGGGAAAATCAGATTGCATCGCATCCGGGAATACCATCCAGCTTTATTCCAATCTAGAGACTATATTCACATGCTCGCCGGTTACACATTTCCTCTGGGAATTAATAGATGCTACACACTCGCGTTTCCCCATTCTTTGCATTCAGTGTCTAGCAAAGTTCGCGTGAGAGAAAAGGAGCGATCTTCCTGTATAGGAAACGAACTTTTTCCTACATCTCGTTCGAAGCCTGCCTTATCTACGTATATGACGTGGGGGGTTGGCGTACAAGGGGGTGATATTGGGACGGAAGGAAATGTAGAAAGCGAACGTAACGGTAGACAGAGTCAAGGAACCCTCTTTCACACCGGTGAATTGATTTCAGGGCACCTATTCAACACCTCAACCCCACGTAGCTATAGCTGGTGTAAAGAAGACAGATAGCTCCCCATAGGCAGATAGAGATGTACAAACGTTCCACAGCAACCATATGATATGCCAGATGTCATTGAAAGGAAGCACGCGCGTATGTAGAACCAACGAGCCTAGCAGCCAGCATGCCAAATTAAAGCCATCTTGCGAATTGCGATTGGAGACATCATTGGATGGGGTGGCGGTAGGTTATTGAAAAATATTGCTTATTGGTTGCTTCATCCAAACTGACACCACATTGAAATGGATTTGTGTGAGTGTGAACTCAAATTTCCAAGAAAAAATGAGATAGCGTCTGTCGTCTTCAATTTGTTACGCTGGTGCCTGGGGTTTAGTATTGTTCATTGGCTTCGTAGCTTAATAACGGTGGCTGGTGCTTCACAGCGCCTTCATTGCGCAAATAGGGGTTCATGTGGAAGGTCGCCGAAGTTAAGCAACATTGGGCCTGATCAGTGGCTGGATGGGTCACGGTTAACTGTTCATCTCAAGGTCTGGTTCTATTTGGGAGAGAGGTTGGAGTGTTTGAAGCTAGTAAACCAACTTCACTCGCCTTGAAATCAACTTCTTGATCTTAGGAATTAGTGGAGGAATCCTGCTGTTCGAAATGTACCGTCCTTGGGAAGGAACGTTAAGTGGTGTTCCCCTTGGTAATTTTCGATAGGAGTTGGCTACATGCCGGCACCGGGCTTCCCCTCTTCTATATTAGGTTCATCATATCCATATCATTTACCTGCGCCATATGATCGACTTCACAGGAAAAAAAGAGTCGAGTGTATCGTTAAACTCCACATAAAAAAATCAACTTTTTTGCCACTGCTGATAATGCTTTACCTTGAAACATGTGGATTTTTCTTAAAATCCAATTTTTGAAGAAGTTGAAACCGTACAACTTTACTTTAATTTATAATAATAATGAACTGGAAAAACTTACGTTAACTTAAAATTGCAAATTCCCGACGGAGCAATTCTACCGTATTAAACATCTATTGTGCACTCAAATGCTTGTGTGAGGCTCATTTAGTCGAGTCTGATTGTTTCTACCCCCTGCATTTAAACTGTGGAATAACTTGCTCATCAATCAGGTGGAAAATATTCCCATCTATGGCATAAATAAAGCCTGGCGAAGATTACTTGGGTTCTTTAGGTCTCGAAACTCTAAATAGATACCGAGAGATGGAAACCAATCTTTTTAAAGAGATTAGCGTCTCCACGTTTATACCCAGCTCATCTCCAGCAGAAAAGCGGACAATCTCATCCAAAAGTACCAAGCATTTTGTCGGGAAATTTTAACGAAGCCCCGCTATGGTAGCCACGCACTTTGGAATTTCAAATGGACATAAAAATGTTTGTATTATTGTGCAGGGTTGTATAAGACAAGGTAAAGAGCTCCTACTCGACTTGCTTTTTTATGGGGTTAAGTATTATCAATTTATACATTTTTGCAACTAAAATATTCAAAAAACTTTCATCAAATCCAAATAAGATGCCACTTCATAATTGCACTCTTACAACTCCCAATCTTCCCAAGTTGTTACTTAAGCTTTCAAGAAAAGAATTCGACGTACGTAGAAGTGCCATGTTACATAGCGTCGATCTAAGTGAAGGTGCCGCGCTAAAAAGCGTCGATCTAAGTGGAGGTGCCGTGATCGCATCGATCTACGTGGACGTTCCGTTTTAAACAGCGTCCACTTAAGGGGAAGTTCCATGGTCACATTGATTTCAGTGGATGTGTCGTGTAATGAAATAGCGTCAACTGCCGGTTTAAGAAGCGTCAACTTACGGGGAAGTGCCGGTTTAAGTAGCGTCGATCTAAGTGGAGGTGCCGTGCTTAATAGCGTCGATATAAGTGGAGGTGCGGTGCTTAATAACGTAGATCTCAATGGAGGTGCCGTGTCAAATACCGTACATCTAAGCGGAGGGGCCGAGCTAAATAGCGATGATCTAGGTGGAGGTGCCTTGTCAAAAAGCGTACATGTAAGTGGATGGGCTGCATTGTTGGCGAAATGCCGAACGCGACAGTCACGCATGGAAAAGTGCGAATCAATTTACGCATCCAACGCGTCGGGACGCACAACGCGTTCGACGTCTCGACTCTACATGAATATTGGAATAGGATTACAGCGTGCAGAGGAGACGAGTTTAAACAAAAAGTCTGGCCAGCATTCCAGTCACGGTTAGTTTCTCTGCTCTTCTCTTAAATAAACGACGCGCTATCATGCCTGAACACTTACTCGGTATCAGTCCGCCATTGACAACTGGTAATTGATTAACCTTTTCAACGCCACCGTTTCGACGGTGGAGTACATTCTTCCATGGAGTATGCTCATGACTGGATCACGACGCCTCTACTTTATTAGATTAAAAAAACGTAAGAAATACGTATGAAAGAGATGGATATGGTTCAGATTATTCTCATACACGAATAAGAGGAAGATAAGATAAATTGAACATTTAATAGAATAAAGCAACGAAATAAATGGAGGGTGGGCGCATTGTGCTAGATGAAAGAAAATAATGGAGAGGTAGGGGATTTCTATAATCCAATAGTTAAGAAATGAGAGTCGCAGCAGCAGATTCGGATTTGATGGTTGTATATAAGTACTACAGTGGCTAGTATATAATATGTTTTGCTCTCAGGATTCAAGCGCAATAATATAGCGGCAATTGGAAATGTGAAAATAAAATAAAATACCGTAAACTGTTCAAATCAAACGAAATATTGTGCCCTTTCCGTTCTTCCTGTTCCCTGCATTACTGACCCTTCTCCATGCAACTGCAACTGCTTGTAGTGGTGAAAAGTGTAACCTTATATAATCTAAGATATAATATTAATATGTTTGTGTGCATGTCAGCGAACCTGGGGCTCGTGAATCACGGGAAACGGAAAACGTCAGCTACACAGAGAAAAGGCTGTGCGGCTACCTGATAAGCGCCGGGAAGGGGGTTGAGATGATGGAGTTGGAAACTTAATACAGAATTATTTGAACAAAATCAGGTCAATAATAAACATGGATGTTTTCTTTAGAAAAACTATGGATTGAAGGTGATTAATGAATTGTAGACTTATGGATAAATTGTGTGACATCAAGGCAGGGCGATTAGCTATAAATATGTAAGTGAAACATAAATTACAATTATTGTACTGCAATGGAAAATTCCAAAACTCGTATTGAATAACCATAAAAACTGTATTACTGTACCTGAATAACTGGACAAGAGCTGTAAAACTTTTTTAAAAATCTGCATTCGACTGTCTTGGAAACAACATACCTATGTGGTTAAAAAAAGCTAATGTTGACATGTATGCATTTATAAGTCCGCAACGGAACCGATCAAATACAAATACGCACAAATTCGAAACATTGAACAACCTTCCCTGCAGCACCAACTCACTGTCCCCCCCCACCCCCAGCCAACTTTCACAATCGTTTTAGAAATAATTCGATTTTCTGGATTTTTAAGTAAGTTTTCATTCGTTTTCGTATGTTTCTAAATTCATATTCTGGTTCCTCAAATTTAATTGTTTGTTCACTTTCATTTGCGTGACGCTATAAAATCATTTTCTTATCGTCCTTCTCCCCGAAGTGGTCTATCCCAGGAACTTTTGGGGCAAGCTCAAGACTTGATCGCCTAACAATGATGAGCAAAGCAGGCTACTTAGTAATAATGGAGAATAATTTGTTAAAATAGTGCGCTTAAAAAACGCCTGTTGCGAAAAGAGCAGTCGTTCCAAGGATGCAGCTTCATTGGAAATCCAGACTTTAAAAAATCAGAATTGGTCAGAATTAATTAACTCATGCTAAAAACGCTAAAAGGGATCTTGGGTGGTGTTTATGAAAACCATTCAACAACCAATCGCAAACATTTTTTACGTCATAGGTAACGAAAAGAGGAAGCAGGATCGTATCCGAGCAATCAAGTAAATGCCGATTTTGGCATTCGCTGAAAATATGGCATATGACGAAAACGAAAAAGTGCATGCCTTTACATTTTCAGTCGAACACAAAAAACAAAGAAAACTGTTCTAGGAGACTCCGCAATTTAAATTTGATATTAAAAGATCAGGATTTCGCTTCGGGCACAGCTCCGACCGGAGCCCGATTCTCTTATTCCTTTCGCATGCGAAATGTGTAGGTCACCAATGAACGTAGCATGCCACCTATAATTACGATAAAATTGTAACTTCTTTCCAAGCAACATGTTGTATAATATCTTAGTACGTTTCATATTTAAAAAACTGTTAATTAACTGGGTATAATTGCCAAGAACTTCTAACAAACAAACTTCCAAAGTTTCGTGAACTATATTGTCGTCGGGGCGAATGTAAGTCTCACGAAGCATACAGTAGGTATAGTTCGCGAAACGTTGGGTGTTTGTTTGTTAGAAGTTCTTGGCAGTGATATCCAGTTAATTAATAGTTTTTTTGAAATCTCTAGTGCTAAGATTAAGAAGAAGCCATGAGTCTAAAGAAATTAAAAACGTTTCATTTTGTTGCAAGTGTTTTCACGATTTTCACGGTAGAACGCGACGTTGACCCTAACTAGCGAAATGTATCCATCAAACCGAAACAGCCACGAAAGCGTTCTAATGTGGTTGTATTTGGGACATTTCTGAAGAAGTTTAAATTATGGCCGCTAAACTTGTATTTTATTGTCATGCAATTCAATTTGAAAGTTCTACTTGTAATTACCACCGATGAACATTGGAGTCTTGAAGGTAAAACTTGGTCAAACCTTACGAGTACCAATCGCAATGTACGCACATCCGTTGATAAACGAGTGTCCTGCCATAAAAATTAAAGCTTTTCATAACAACTCAAATTTCCTTGGTTGCATTGCACCATTGCCGGACTAGTTGCGTGCACAGGGAGACGTATCGTTTGCGATTGTTTGTGATCGTGGATACGACAATCAGAAATGAAAATGCGATAAAATTGCGAAATCAGAAAAAGTTAAGGCGAATTTTACGATTTTTAAAGCAAAAATCAATTTCCATTGCAAGAATACCGCACATCGTTTGCGAAATGAAGCCCCGGAATCGTCCCGAACGCTCAAAGCAGTGTCAGAACACTTCATATTATAGAAAATCAGTTACAGCTATGTTACTTTTAGTTGTATTCTGTGATTTATTTTCTTCCAATGTATTTCTCGACAGCGGTGGTCGTAAACAGTACACCTGTAGGTACGGAATGTCATACATTTTGTTTGTCCACTTGATCTGCTTTCGTGATTCGAAAGGTTTCAAATCCATCCTTCGTACCATGAAAGTACGGCCACGAACAGTTATGGCATTGGCAGAGGTACCTACAGGCGTTTCCTCTTTTCGTTACAACACAAACGCTTGTTTTTCTCCTTGCTGGCGTTTTTCTGTCTCTCTTGTGACAGTACAGAAGAAAAAAGTAAACGAGCCATTATTTTCTTTCTTAGTAGGTAAGTTTTGTTTCTAGTTAGCAAACTACCGAAAGAGTTTAAAAAGTACGGGAGAGAGAAACGGGACTTGCTACGCATGGGGAAAAGGGGCAAGACGGGTCATAGGACAAATGATGTTTAGTTGAGTACATTCACTACGGATAAAATATTAGTAGAGCTTAAGACTACAATAGAAACGAATTAAAAAGCATATTGCCAAACAAAATGCACAATAATATCATCAAACATCTTCCATTGTTTAAATTATACCGCATGAAAAAATTGACGCCGCTTGGTTGAGAGTTTGCATGTTCATTAATTAGCTGGAAAATTTGGCCAAATATTGGGGTGATATTTAAGAGTGCCGTTGTATGTGTATTTTTTTAGTGTGCACTTAAAATGTGTGTTTACGAAGAGCAACCCGGTCTCCTGCGGCCGCTTCCTGGGAGGATTTTGTTGGTGCTGTGTGTGTCTCGGTCATACCCGTTAGAATTTAATGGAAAGATTTAAACATAGTTTTAAAAAAACATGGTTATAACTTATAAGCAAGAAGGACCAAACGAAATGTCAATGCAGAATCCAGATGTTGGCTGCGTCGTACAAATATAGGAACCTGTGCAAGAACCCCCCCCCCCTTCCCATTAGCGTGCAAGAACCCCCCTTACCGTGCAATAACCTACGGTTGCCTTCCTTGCAATCGGTGTTTGGCATATGCTCAGCCAAGATTATAAGAGTGATATGCAAGGAAACGCCCACCGTGAAGTGGTAGCTATAGTTCTAAATATGGAATTTAATAATTTGTGAAATTCCATTCCCATTGCTTCTCATTTAGTAAACAGCTCTGATTCTGTCATTATTAATTTGCACAATTTGCTAATTAATCTAGAAATTATTGAAACCCATGCGTTAGATTTGTGACTAGCGAGCATGAGATCAGCCCCCCGAGATTAAATCTTCGTTAGATCAGATCATCATTATGTTACATGGCTATATCCGGCTATATCGCTATTGCCTTGAGCGTCTAGCTTCTGTATCGAGTTTCGACTCGGAGTCCACGCTAGAACGATCTTCGTCTGTCTGATATTGGACGTCCGTCTACGCTCAATCAGACTCGAAACGTTTTCAACTTCTTGAAGTAATTTCACGCATCGAAGTCGCGTGCCCTGTATCCCCTGAGAACAGCTGACCCGGTCGACCTATGATGTCACTCACGGCAGATGCGGGACGGGATTCTTCAGCCCGGGTGAAAGATTCCAGACTCGCAATTCTACTCGATTGGCCGTTTCATATTGCTTCATTCAATACTCGGATATTGACGCGTGTGATTTGATCCATTCGACCCTAAGCAATTTGCTTTTCTGTTATCATTTTCTTATAGTTTCACATTTTAGAAAATATTGTTCTGCGCTAAGAACATCGCGAGCGTGCAATGCCCCTTTTGAGACCGTCTACGGTGGAAAAAGTAATAAGATTAAACCCCTTGGAGCTTATTTAAAATTACATTACCTACATCTTGTTCACGGGTTTTGCTTGTTTTGCAATATTTTAATATATGCAAATTTTTCATGTAATTGAAAGGTTTCCAATTAGTTTAGATGTCGGGCTCGCCTTGCGGAATGTTGACGTAGGTTCGCGGTAGGTACGAATGAAGTTTGCGGTATCATACATTTTGATTATGGAAATTATTTGGGAAAAAATTGAATTTACCAGCGAAAGAGAAATGCGATCTGTCACGGATAAGTAATTTTGTCCTCGTTTCTTGCAATCGAGATAAATTGAATGGGCTTCACTGACCAGAAAGATTTGCGTAGCGGAGCGTAGGCTGCTGAATCGAATGAAGGTTATCAAAAATTGTATTCGTGAGGTTATCTATATAGCCACAAGGCATCAGCTAAAATGAAAGAAGCCAAATTGAAACGAAAGTTAAATGAAAAGAATTATATACATATAT